>QEPC01015050.1:4190079-4223503 GCA_003113815.1 Sphenodon punctatus
GTTTCAGCCAACCTCTAGCCTTCATTGGTATAGGGCGAGTTCACCCACATTTATGAGAACATATTAAGGATATGGATTAGCCTCCACATGTCATAGGGTGAGTTCACCCATTTATATATGAGAATCTGCTGCCATTGAGGTTCTTGTTAATGGAGGTAGATAGGGAGGTGTCCTCACCCTTAAGAGGATGTTCCCAGGTTGAATACTTCCAGTGAAAGGGGAAACTGGGCAATGGGGATTACTATGTATGAGTTTGTTTATTCTGTAAAGAGATTGCTTACTCTGTTAGAGATTGTTCAAATATTGAGATAAGAAGGTACGGTGGAGTTTATTTTGTAAGATTACTCACCCTTGTTTAAACTGCATTTTGTTTGGGTTATCTAATTTTGTATATAGAAACCCATTGGAGTGGCAGCAGATATCTTTGAGGATACCTACACCTTTCTCAGGCACTGCAAGATTTTTGTTGTTCATTCCTGAAGAAGCTTGTGGAAGCGAAACGTTGGACTTTTTACCTTCAGTGAAGTCTTTGAACTTGATTTCTGCATACATTTTCATCTTGTGCCTAACTACCTGGCCTCCAGGTTTGGGATCTTGGATTTCTGTACTTTGACTACGTGTCTGTCTTTTGTATCCTTTGAGCTTTGTGACTACTGTATTTTTAAGGTTATTATTACAATCCAATTTGGGTAATTTATGCTGTGGTTTTCACTTGCTATCTTGTACAGTTGTAGTCAGATTTGATTTGCCCCCTTACCGAGGCATGTCTTTAATTGCCTAGACACAGACAGTGCTCCGAAGTCTGCACTGGCTCTCTATAGTTTTCCGGGCACAACTCAAGGTGCTGGTTTTTACCTTTAAAGCCCTAAATGGTCTGGGCCCCACATATCTGAAAAATGGCCTGTCCTTCCATGTCCCATCACAGCCCCTGCAGTTGGCCAGGAATGTCTCCCTGTGGGTACCATCTGTTAGCCTTATTCATATGACAAGGGCTCACAGGGGGGGCATTCTCAATTGCTGCCCCAGGGCTTTGGAACTCTCTTCTCCCAGAGGTTCATTTGAGCCCAAGCGTCTTACGGGGGTGGTGTAAAACTTTACAAAATTTGAGATGGCATTTGGTGGGCAGGGATAGGAGATTGGGGGTGGGTGGTTTTGGGGTAGAGATGTTAGGGGGCTGGATGGGTAGGTGGTTTTGTGGGGGTTGTAGGGTTTTGTATTTTCAATGTTTTTATTGGACTGTAAACTGCCCTGAGCTTCAGGGAGGGGTGGCGTATACATTTAAAGAAAACAAACAAACAAACAAACAAACATGGCTTCATTCAGATACTGGCCTAGGATGCTTACGACAGTCCTGTTCCATTCTGAGTCAATGATAACTGGGCTTCCCTTGACTGAATATAAATTCTAAACCACCAATAAACTTTTTATTCTTAAATGAAGCTCACAGCAGGCTAATATGTTTTTGTTCTCTGAAGTGTCGCATATAAACAACTATTACAAAATGTATGGAATTCCACATGGATTATTTTTTAATTTTATAGCGCAAGAACAATAATATTGCATTAATTTAATGCTATGTCATAGTAGTTACGGCTCTGATAGAAAAATAAACATCTCACAGTACACTACAGTGTCAAGTCATTAATAAATATATCAAAATAGAAGTTAGTAGTCCAATGAAATTAATCAGCTACAAAAAATGCAATATTTTAAACAATATATATATTAAGTTTCCAGGCAATTCTATAATCTTATTTGAAGCTGGAAATGAACAATACAATATTACAAAATTGATTCAGATCTGGTTTCTTTTCAGAATATTTCTAAAGCTCTTTTAATCTATAAAAACATACATATTCATATAAAACTTTTTTTAAAAAAATGGCAGTACATGTTAAATATAAAGATAAAACAAAAACATCCACATTTTGTTGTTAATAAAGTCTCACAACCCACTGCTAGATACATTAAAGTAGTTTTATCAGGTAAGCGTGAAATAGATCTCATATTTTCAAGCAGAAAACAACAGATATAAGATCTTTATTTAGAACAAATGCCAAACACATTTTTAATTATCTTTCTTGATACTAATTAATTAGGTACCTTGTTTCAAGATGCTGCAAGGCAAAAGAAAAAAGTGGAAGGGGGTGGGGGAGAAGAACAGAAGGAAAAAAAGGGGGGATAAAAAGGGTAAAGGGGAGAGATTAAAATGCTAAACAAAGAGAGGGAAAATGTTTCCATAGTTAAAGAGTGTATTTTACAATTCCCACTCCCCATACAGACTACACACCATGAACAAAGTTTAATAAATACTGGCTTGAATTCTGAGCCGATACGGATTCTGTGCATCTCCACTGATTTGACGCTTCGCCAGTTTGTGCCATCACTGTATATATTCATATTACTGTTAACTCCCATCGGAGTTCTGTGCACAAAACAATGGCAAAGTCAGGCTAAAAGGGCAGTGTTTTCCCCTGTCTACTGCACAGACCGTATACTTGTATCTCAAATATGCGGCACAAACAAATTATACTGGATAGCATATGTTTCATTCAATAGTGAATCACTGCATTATAGTTAATCAACAAATTAAACATATTTGCTTCACATCATGACATTTTTTCAACTAAAATGTATAAGCCACAACCAAAAACAATTCTGGCTTTTCCAATACACAAATCAAAGATTCATTTTTCATTAATGAATCTTCAAATTTGTTTGATCTAACTTTAAGCAGTCACATGGGCTGTGATCCACAAACCACTTACTCCAAAGCAATCGCAGTGAAGCCCTCAGCTCTGCAATGAACTTCATTAAGTTTAGGTCTTAAAGTTGAAGTTCAAATCTGATAAGCTCAGTTATTTCCAGTTTTAACTTTGAATTTACTAAAATGCACTAAGCAAGCAACATACCCTGTGGCATGTGTCAACCAACTGAACAAGTTACAGATTTAATTAACACAAAATCCCAAAGAAAGGAATATCAAGAAACTGGACAAACCCCCTGAAAACGTCACTCATTTGGCTTTCAAATGGATGCAAATTTGAAAATGTCACAAATATTTGAATGGCTGTGAATATTTGCTTCCACCTTATTAAAACCACTATGTCAGAAATAACTTCTCCAACTGTGAAAGCCCACTTCAACCAATGGCGATCAAGCTCTGGATCAGACCCATAGATTCAAGTCCTGAAGTCCTTATTAAGACGCATGATTCCACTGAGATCAACTGGAAATACCATTCTAATTAACATATAGGGGAAGAGTGATATAAACAGTAGAAAGAGCCTCCCTCTCTTGTGCATCTATGTGGGGTCTGAGCATAGTGTGCTTCCTTAATGTTCTGCTAATCACAAGGGATAGTTGCTGTTAGTGTTGCTGGCAGTGCTCACTTCTACAAAAGAAGTGGGGATGGGCATGGCCCTCCCCCTGTCTAATGGCTAGTACATCTGGTCTGGTGCAGAGGGAAGAGGATACTGTACTCTTAATGCTGACTCTATACAATGGTTCCGTATGCGTCTCTTCACCAGCATGCACAGACTGAACTGATGTTGTTAGCGAGTTTGCACCAACTAATTAAATATGTTTTAAAAACAAATTTAAGTTAAACTGGTACAACTTTTGTAGCCCGGAGAAAATGGAACAATGGCTTTAGATACTATGCCTCCCCAATCTCCTTCTAAGGTTATACACCTCCCATCCCCGACCTCTCCATCCACAGTTGTGCAGTAAAAGATTACAGAGCTGGATGTGGATACATGCATGAGGAAAAGTAATTTGGAAGCAAGGTTTCATGGGTCATTCCTGTAGTCAGTGATACGTTTTCAACAATACCCAAAGAAATGGAAGTAATTTCTCAATGTGGCTTGATAAGTCAGTGGGAGCATGATGTTTTACCAGGAGGTATCTTTTAAAAAAAAAAATGTAGAAGGAAAACATACTTAGTCTTGGTGACTTCCAGATCATCATAGACAAATTTTAAAAACATAACTATACATATTAGTGACTCTTAAAGTATCTGTATAAGGCACCGGCACCATTAAAACATTTAGGGATTGGTGGATCGCCCTGCTTGCAGCCCTGTTTACGGCTATTAATAACTGTNTAATAACTGTAGTGTATTTCCTGAACAGTGGGGGAAGGCAATTGTGATCCCAATCTTTAAAAAGGGGTTGAGAACGGAACCGGGTAATTATCGGCCCGTCAGTCTGCTGTCGGTAATAGGGAAGATTTATGCTAAGTATTTGCAGAACCGGCTTGTTGAATGGATGTCTAACTCCAAAATAATAGCAGTGGAGCAGTTCGGGTTCCAGAAGGGCCGCTTCACAATCGAGCAGTGTCATATTTTGTACCACCTAAAAGCTAAATATAGATCCTAAAATGGGGTTCTCTATGTGGCCTTCCTGGACCTAAAGACGGCTTTCGATACCGTGGATAGAGAGTTATTGTGGACCAAATTCCAGGGCCCCTCGATGGATGGAAGGCTTGCTTGGCCTTCCCTGCACCTCCACTCTTCCTTGGTGGTGAGGGTGGACACGTTGGGTCATGTTACCACCCCAATAGCCACGGAGGTTGGCGTTAGGCAGGGATGTGCGTTGGCACCCCTGCTCTTCAATTTGTTCATCAGCAAGGTATTCAACCAAATGGCGGAAGCGAGATTTTTTCCGCCTAGACTGGGCAACAGACCCATAGGCTGTTTGGGTTGCGCGGATGACATGGCTTTGCTGTCGCAGACCCGCGTTGGGCTGGTTCGACAGTTGAACGCTTTTGTCACCTTTTGTACAATTAATAAATTAAATCTGAATTACCAAAAATCTAAAATCATGGTCTTTGCAGCCCGGAAGGAAGTTCATACCTGGAATATAGGGGGCCATCTGATACAGCAGGTATCTTCCTTCCGCTATTTGGGTCTCTTCTTTCATAGGACTGGGTCCTGGAAGGGTCACGTCGATAGAGCTATTGCTGTGGCCTGTGGGACTTCCCAGGCTATCCTCAAGCTCTTCAGGAGACATGGAAGAGCGCCCTTGCGCTTGCCAATCCAGGTGTTCAATGCAAAGGTAAAGGCACAGCTTCTATATGGGGAAGAGCTTTGGGCCCCGTTCTTTGTATCCTTGATAAATGGGGTGCAACCAGGTTTTTAATGGGGATTTGGGGGAACCCCAAGAGCACTCCCCATGTAGTAGCCCGGGTTGAACTGGGTCAGATCAGTTGGCAGCAGGCTGCAATGGACCTAGCCTTAACATTCTGATCTAAATTGCTTTTTGGGTGTTGCTCAGATCTATTGAGGGAAGTGTATTTAGACCCCTTTATGATCCTTGGATGAAGAAGGTGGAGACTTTTCTTTTGGAAGCAGGGATACCTAAGGAATATTTAGTTCATAAACCTCTGGATATGATTAGGAAAGAAATCTTGTTAAGATCTAGTGATACTGGAAGGCAGGGGGAGTTGGGATCCATTAACTCCTCGGCGCACTTGAGTGCATACATTGATTGGGTGCCAGAAGCGGGGCAAATGGCGCATTATCTAGCTTGCCACATCTCGCAGGCAGCTAAGGGCTTAATTTTCAGGGCTCGTGTGAAAGCATTTTCCTCTAGTGTTATGGAGGGACGGTTCCGGGGTATTCCCTTTATAGACAGGCTGTGCCCATTCGATCAGAGGGCAGTTGAGCCGGTGGAGCATATTGTGCTCTTCTGTCACATGTATGATGATATTAGAGACTGGTATATTACTCCCCATGTAGCCAGACTCCCTGGTAGATCAGCAGATATCCTTTCGGGCTTCCTTATTGATAGTGCGGACCTGCAAGTTATTCATGATGTTGCCTCCTTCCTATTGCAAGCGATGACTTAGAGGACTAAATTTTTGGAGTTTAGAGCCATTAACCCTAATGACCCAATGAATGATAGCCATTAATTGTATAGGGATTTTGCTATAGGTATTGGGTATCCCAGTCCATGCAGTCTGATAGTGCGGATTTTCGTTTTGGATAATTGGTATGTCTATATCCTGTGGATAGGTGTCTTTTGACACTGAGTTAATTATTAACATGTATGAATGTATGTTTCCTGTTTTATTTTGATGTTGTATTGTCTCTTTTGTATGTTGGATGCAATGGCCTTAGGCCACGCTAAAAAACTGAACTGTATAAGAATGCTCTTTTTTGAAGTATACTTCAAGCACTGCATGTGAAGATACAGAACATTTTCAATAGTATTATTATACATACAGAACATTTTAATAATGCACAATGAAAATTTCATGCATAGCACATGCATATTTCTGGGTACGTGGGTTGAGAGATCTTGGAAATAACCAGTCTAAGGTGTTACAGTGATCCAATTTCAGTGTCATTTTTAAATATCAGAGGTAATTCAGTATTATTATTATGGTGTAACGAGTAGTCATTTTTGAAATATGCATTTACATACATTAAATATTTAAAGCTGAAGAGGCTTCACCCAGCCCTAACACACTGATGGATCCAATTTAGAAATACAGGTTTTTTTTGTTTTAAAATACATTTTTAAAAATTGAGAATACTCAGCTACAAAACTGCCGCTGACCTAACAGAATGCGCTGCGCACGCAGTTTTCTGGGGGGGCGTGGCCAGCTTGGGCAATGGGTTCTCATGGAACCCATTGTCCAGCTTGTCCAGCTATTTTAATGGCCTGGAGGAGTGGCTTTGAAGGCCAGACGGGAAATTTGCGGGTGGGCGTGGTCTCTCAGACTTCACTGACTTGCTCCCAGTCAGCAACCATTGCAGCGTTCCCAGTGGTAACGGTCTGGACCTGCTGTCTGCGAGGATCAGGTAAGTGACTGGGTTTTTTGCCGGGGGACTTGGGAACAGTGGGAGAGTGGGTTAACTGGGGAGTGGGGGCACACGGGGACATGGTGGGGGAGTTGGACTGTGGGTTTTGTTCACTTGATGAGGTGGAATGTTTGTTTTGCTGCTGCCTTTGGGGGTCTCTGGATGCCTTTGGGGACTTGTGGGAATGGTTTGGTTTATGTGTGGTTTTCTGGCTTTTATATGGGTTTTGTTCACTTGATGATGTGGAGTGCTTGTTTTGCTGCTGCCTTTGGGGTGTGTGTGTGTGTCTCTGGATGCCTTCGGGGGCTTGTGGGAATGGTTTGAATCTGTAGCTTTGCTGAAACTGACATTTGAACATGTGAATATAACCTGCCTAAAATTAAGGTGCCTAACTGTAGTTTGGTTGGTTTCTGGTTTGTGTGTGGTTTTCTGTTTTTTTTATATATCTGTGCATGATGATAGGGCCCTGGGAATAAACCTGCGCAGATTGGGGAAAAGCTTTGTGTCCTGTGGATCTTTGCTAAAACTGCTTGTAAGTGAGGTTTAAGGTTGTCTGCCTGCTTTTAAACCTGGCAGATGCAGGAGGTGAATATAGATGCCTAAATGAAATTGCTGGATATGCTGCACTTGTTCACAGGCGTGACTTCTACCTATTTGTTTAGGCAGGCATTGGCTCCGCCTACCGTTGCCCTGGCTACACCCCTAGTCTATGCTCCGCCCCTGCTTGCTGGCCCACTGGCGGCAAAGCTGCCGGCGACCTGGCTGAACTTGGTGACCCACCAACCTCAAAACCCAACAGCGCCACTGTGCGATGGAGAGGATATGTTCTTCTGCCCACAGAAGGAAGGAGTTGGCTTCCTTGTGTAGATTCCTGGACCGGGATCCCCCTTGGTTCTTTAAGTATGCTAGGGTTGTGGTATTGTCCGTATGAACTAGTACATGCTTGTCCTGAATCTCTGGTAGGAAATGTCGTAGTGCCAGGTGTATGGCCTTGAGCTCCAGCCAGTTCATGCTGAGAGACAAGTCCTCTGCTCTCTAGGTGCCCTGCATGCATCCTCAGTCGAGATGAGCCCCCCATCCGAGAAGACTCACGTCCATGGTTACTGACACCCTGGTGTGGTTCAGAAAGTTAAACTCCCTGGTTGAATCTGCGGGGTTCCATCCACCAATTTAGAGATTTTAGGGCACATGGAGAGATCCTGGAGGGACATCCTGGACTTATCCATTATCTGGCGCTGCCAGGGCCTCAGGAAGTGTTGGAGTGGGCGCAGATGTAGGCGGGCCCAGTGTAGGTGGCAGATGCATGACACCATGAGACCTTGCAGGGATGCAAGGTTAATGGGACCTCTCTCCTGTGGCTGATCTCCTTTATGAAGGATCTGATCTTCTGTTGGCGTTGGGGAGGGATGAATATCCTGTCTCTGCCTGTGTCTAGAATGACTCCTAAGTGTTTGAGTGTTGTGTTGGTTCGAGGTGGCTCTTTTCGTGGTTGATTAGAAAGCCGTGTCTTTCCAGGTGGTGAACGGTAATATTCAGGTGATGCAGAGCTGTTTCCTGACTCGGTGCTTGGATGTTGTCCAGGAACGGGTATATTGCAATATCCCTGGTTCTGAGGTTTGTAATCAGGGGTATGAGGATTTTCATGAATGTTCTGGGAGCTGTCCCAAGGCCGAATGGCAGGGCCTTGTATTGCCAGTGTGTGGAATGATACTGGAAGCGGAGCCATTGTCTGTGTTTCGGGCATATGGGCATGTGTAGGTAAATCTCCTGTAAGTCCAGAGAGACCATCCAGTCTCCCGGAGTGAAGGACAAGCAGATGGAGTTCAGGCTTTCCATTTTTTATTTCTGTACTTTCACTGCTTTGTTTAACCTTTTCAGATCCAGAACCACTCTCCAGGAGCCCAATTTCTTTTTTAAGAGAAATAGAATTGAGTAAAATCCGTTTCCATGTTCCGGAGTGGGGACTGATTCTATTGCCCCTATCTCTGCTAGTCTGTGTATCGCTAGGCTCATCACTGTATGTTTGTTTGGGTTTCGTGATGTTGGGGATACACGAAAGAAGCTCCTGGGAGGGTGCCTGAATTCAATCATGTATCCCTGGGACACGGTCTCTAGTACCCGTGTGTCCGAAGTGATGCTTTCACACTTTTTTGCGAACAGGGTCAGACGTCCTCCGGGTGGTGGGTCGAGCTGAGAACAGGAACGGGAGTAGTCACGTGTCCTGTTTTCTGGTCTGTTTTCTCTGTCCGGGCTTAGCTCGTGGCATGTAGGAAGTTCTGTCACGGTTTCCTCGTCCTCTTCTGTAGCGTGAGGAGTTGTATTCGGAGATCCTTCCTGGAGGAGTTCTCCTGTTGGTGTTGTCTGAGTGAAAGGCTTTCTGGAAGGGACAGAAAAACAATTTGTAGGAATTAAACTGTTGTAGTGTTTGTTTCTTTTCCTTACTTCAGGCATCCACTAGAACCGGTTCCAGCGAGAGTTCAAAAAGTCTTATCTCCCATCTGAGTCCCCTTGCTTCTCTTCTTCCTCCTCAGCTGCATGTGCCTGGGAGGTTCCAGTCTTGGGTCTCTGGGAGGGGAACTGTCCTTTGTTCCTCAGGAAACAATTTCTCCCTCCTCCTCACTGAAGAGTTCCTCCCCCTCCAAAGAAGAACCTATGAGGTCTTTGAGACTGCTCTGTTTTGGGGGCTTTTCCTGTGTTTTTGTGGAGGCTGGGCTTTTGCCCTTGTTAGAGGCCTTAGATTTGCCTTAAAAACCTGCTTGCCTACATTTGGGGGGGCTGGGGCCTTTTGGGTGTGTTTAGATGTTTCTTTCCTACCCTCTAGTCTTTTGAGGGATTGCAAAATGGAACTGAGGGTTTCAAATTGTAGTTTCTCTATTGGGGTAAGGGAGGGTTCCCCCGCTTACTTGTCGGGTGTCCTCGCCCTCTTCCTGATCCTCCTGGGTCTCCTCCCTGTTCTCTTCCTCTGCATCGTGGGCCGGCTCCTCCATGTTGCGCCTCTGCATGTTTTGTGCGCTTTTGGTGGCGGCTGATCTGGGGCCGCTGCTGTGGCTGCAGTTGGGGCCTACTTTCTGCTGACGGGGCCTAATGTTGCCGGGGTCATGGTGGGCTTGTGTTGAGTGATAGGGGGTGCCTGTCGGAACTCCCTTCGCACCTGCCCTTCCCTCCAGCCGTGCCCACAGGGATGGATAGGCAGGGGAATGAGGAGCTGCTTTAGAGACCTGGGTGGAGGATCCTGCAGGAGTCGGAAGTGCTGTTTCACTCTCCAGCTCCAGCCCAGCTTTTGCCAGGAAGTAGTCTAAAGTTCTGCCTGGGATGTGGAGACACCCCGCTACCTCCTATCTTACTCGAGGCAGACTTTCAACTGGAGATGGGGGGCGAGATCACCCTCAAGCATGCCCAGTTGAACATTTGCTGCCTCCTACTGGCCATGAGGGAGATCATACCCACTGTGAACAGCAGCCAGCCTCAAGGAAGATATAGAAGTTCTGATTCCCCTATCTGTGTTAAAAAAACCCGGTTATGAGAGACAATTTTATGTGGCAACTGGTGTATCGGACTGTAGATTGAGGGCAGTTTCATTACAGGATTATGATGGGATCAAGCATCCAGTGGCATATTTAAGTAGGAAGCTGTCTGTCTGCAAGGAAGAGGAACTTATTGACTATGCTGTAGGAGCGCTTAGCCATGGTTTAGGCTTTGGATAAGTTAAGACAATGATGCAATTAAAGCAAATATAGCCCTATTATAATGCAGTGTAGCTGTGATAACTCAAGAACTGAATTTATGCAGCAAGTTTACTACTGATGCAAAGTGTGCCAGCTCAGTCTCAGTGCCAAAAAGCAAAAAAATTTTAGGACATAGACACAAGTTTATAATATATTAAAATAATATAAAAACCTGTGTGATAAAACAGGTGGGATACCAAAATGCATTTACTTTATTGTGTATGAAGAATAAACTCAATTTAAGTGACATTAAGAATTTATAATTTTTTAAAAAAAAATGCTAGTAGTAAATAAGCACTCATTAAATTCAGTCATTTGTGGTAAGTAATTAATCATGTCAGAAGATAAAAAAGGTGTCCAAACAGACAAGATCTGTTGAATTAGATTTAACTTTGAAAAGAGAGCCATGAAAATGTGGAAAGACACACAGCACACTCTTGTTAATAGCATATCACAGTTTTGCCCATTCAAACAGAACACACCAATACTAGCTACCTCTAAAGTGAGATCAGTGCTTTGTCAAGCCTATTCATATCTACA
The DNA here is from genome assembly GCA_003113815.1 of Sphenodon punctatus. Classification (NCBI taxonomy): domain Eukaryota; kingdom Metazoa; phylum Chordata; class Lepidosauria; order Sphenodontia; family Sphenodontidae; genus Sphenodon; species Sphenodon punctatus. The sequence continues at coordinate 4,201,153 of QEPC01015050.1, forward strand.
TTTTATGCTAAAACTAAATAAATTACTTTACATTAAAGTGCTACAACTCTAGAGGTTTTGGACAGTAGTAATGCACATTTCTCTTTCAAAAATACAGCAGCTATAACTTCAAAACATAAATCACATTATGTGAATATGCTTACATGTCAGTTTTTGTTACAGTATTCAAATACACGACAAACAGCGTAAGTCAAGACTCTTAAAAAGAGAGAAGTTATCAGAAGTAGAGAACAATGAAAATAAATATCTGCAGAAAGCACGCTGTCTTCAGAAGTCACACTTGAAAGTTTCATTTACTCGTAACTTGCTGATGTTGATATTTATTTCTTCAGGTTTTTCACGTCTGTATGTTACTGTTTTTGCACAAACAGCAGGCAAAAACATCTTATCCTTGAAGGAGAAGACACAATTTATCAACAAACAGCTAACATTTATACAGAAGAAAAATGCTGTTATGATTCTCCAAAATCAATTACCTTTTTTGTTGTAGATACTCTGTAATCAGCTGAAGACTTAACTCTATTGTTATTCCACTGTAGAATGATCTGCCTGATGATAAGTACACTAAGCAACCCAATCAGAAACGTAACTATAAAGATTATGAAAAAGATTCTAAAGTAGCTTGGATCAGAGAAACATTCTGTAAAAAAAAAAGGGACAAAAATATGCAAAGCATAAGATATCAAAGTTAAATGTCTCAACAATTTTGATTTTAGTAGTGTATAACAGTGTATTTTCAAAACCTTATACCATGACCAATCCAAATTCCTACTTGATAGAAAATGTAATAAAGAGATAATTGTTCCTTTAATAAAATGTAATACTACAAATAAATGTATTGGCATTATAACAGCATCTAGAAGGTCCCAGCTAAATCTAGGCCTTCATTTGTGGCAAAGATTCTCCCCAAAAGCTTATAATCTAAATAGATAATAGAAGCAAGACAGAAAGTGAGAGAAGTGATTTGCCAAGGTCAGTGGCAGAGATGGGAAAATAATGCAGATTTGCAGCCTATTGCCATATCCACCAGACCAAGCTTGCTCTCTTTGGAGATTTCCCTCTCCTTGTACTACATGTGTGAAAACAGAATTTCTCTTTTCCTTTTAAAAGCCTCCCTAAAAAGAAGCTGTGTAGAAAAAGTGCTGCATTTTTTTACTTCAGTGATGCTTGGGCCCCATTCTTTTAACAGGCTTCAGATGGCACTTATTGAATAAAGGATTACACATACATAAACCTCGTAACTACAGCTGTGTACACCATAAAAAAAAAAGAGGACACTACGACATTTCATTCAGCTATGCAATCTACTTCATTTGTTCATCCCTGGGTAATATGACCACAGTCCTTTGGAGTAAGACATAAATATCATAATAATAGATTCATGTTAAACACTTCCTTCTAAATTACTCTGACAGGCTTCATTATTATTAGATTAAATTTCTCCAAAGTCTGGGAATGCCTGATTTAGCTTGCCAATAATACTTCCTGTTATTGTTTATCTTTTACTTTCCTGCAGTAAAGAGATTTTTTTTTCATTTAACTTTGTTTTCCTTTTTTAAAAAACAAAACAAACCCAAACAAAAACAAACCCAGTATTCTCTTGCAGGAGAATATAAATACTTGCTAGCACAAAAAATGGCATCGATAAAAAATGTGTTTGTATCAGCACTTAATTGCCAGTACCTCATCTCAAGAATTAATCAATTTTAGCATAGTTAATAAAGAGTGAAAACAGACGTGACAGTAGCCTGCATTGGCCAACTTTGGCCAGGGGACTCACCTACACGTTTGTTCCATCCCTGCCATATGTGGGCCCATGTTGGCACTGGGGCAGGTGGCCGGCTGCTACGGGATGTGTCCTCCGGAAAAGTTCAGAGAAGTGTCCCGGACCAAAAGCTGCCCACATGGGCCAATCCAGGTCACTGTGGGCTTCCACATCTGGTTGGCCTGCCCGGCCCTGTTGCAAGGCGGGGGTCAGTGAATTGGACCCCTTCACTCGCCGCAGCCCTGCCAAACAGCTGAATGGAGGGGATGGGGGGTTGGAAGAGCATGTTTATTACCCTGGCCCCTCTGAACAGCTGATGGAGGGCCTGGAGGTTCTTCAGCCCCCTCCCCCCATCAGCTGTTCAGCAGAGATGGAGTGAGGTTTTGAAGATGGTGAGCTGTACATGTGCGACTAAACAGCCGTGTTCGACCAGAAGATGTTGCTATGCTATATCTCGATTAGCTTGAACTGATTTTTGCAGCTGTTCCAGGACAAACAATTGCAGAAATAAATGGAACAGTTGCGCTATTAGTGATGAGGAGAATGAAGACTAGAAATACACGTAAAGTGTCTAGATTTGTAGAGTCATTTTTGCACAGATTTCTCCAACATGACAACCATTGCTTCTGTAACTACAACTGTAAATCTAGTTTTTATCTTGTTTCGTTGCAATTGTCTTTTATTAATTACTTATTTTGGTTGCTTCATACCACCAATTGTGTGTTATTGCCAACAGCTACATTATTTTCAACTCAAGTATTAAATGCTATTTTTTAACCTCATTTTTACATTATGTTTAATCCTATTTCTTACCAACTATATTTCATTCTTGTTTAATGAGTGACTCCATATGTTGGGAGGTTGCAGAAATGAACTCCTTGTACCCCAAAACCTACACTTACACACATGAATTATTGTCCTAGGTCTTGTAGAAGCTAAATTATGTCTATTTTCCTGTTCCGGTGGCTACAAGTGTATTCACTTAGCCCACATTTTCTCCCACATATGTTAGGAGGCTGCAAAAATGGCCTCCCTGTGACAAAATCCTACATTTAGACAGAAAAAAATATTGTCTTAACATATTAGGTTCTTTTCCTGTTTTGGTGAGTATGATGAATGCCATCTTGAAAATACAAAATTCCTCAAGGGGGATGCAGTGGCATCACTCAGATTCTGAATTAGCATGGCTCACCGGCCAAACAGCTGATGAGGGGAGCTCCTGAGAGAAGCGCCAGCCAGCCATTCAAAGTGAGAGGGAGCTGGCCCTGTGGCAGCAGCCCAACTCCCTGTCACTTTGAACGGGCCAGTCCCCATTTCCAGCATCTCCCAGTTGGAAGGGGGAAAGTGGTGCCCAAACTTTCAAAGTGACAGGGAGCCGGCCTTGCGGTAGTGGCATCAGCCTGACTCCCTGTCACTTTGAACGGCTGACTGGCTCTTCCCTCGGGAGTGCCCCCCCAACAGCTGTTTGGTAGTAGCTTTCCCGGGACCCGATCCTGCTGTTCCACATTGGCCACGGAGTCCTGTCCCATGTGGACAGTTCCTCGGGCTGCCCAGGGCATGGCGGGACCTGTGCCAGCAGCCCCCACACCTGGGTTAAGGTCTGGTCTGCTCATGTGATAGCTCTCCTTGCCAACTCGAGGAGGGGTGGTTGTGGTCGTTCACCCCAGGGCAGGCTGGAGAGGCGTCTCACCAGCACATCTGCTTTCACCCATAGTTACCAAAGGTGTCACGAAGATGAGTCATGAGGATTTTACAGTGTTGGAAGTGGGATGAAGGGTAGGAAATGATAGGCATTATGTCCAAAGGAGCAAGACTGATAATGTTTTGATCATTCATCATCTGCTGTCTAAGGGGAGAAAGCTCCCTGCAGTTCATAGGTTCTGGATAAAATCCTAAACACCACTTGTACCCAATATTAGGGGATCAAATCATTTTAAAGTGAAGTCTATAAAGTATTATTTCTTCTACATGGGAGTGAATTGCAGCCTGAATCCTGAGATTTCTTTGCCTTTTTATTAAACGTTTAAGTGGAAGAACTAGGTTCTACCTACCTGAGGTTTGGTCAATATAATGCATCATATAAGGGCATGAGGTTTTACACTGATCAAGTGTCATTTGAGATGCATTATTAGAGTGAAGACACTGCACACAATTCCTGTAAATGAAATTAAAACATTATCTGACCATGATTATAAAACATATCTGAACTATTAGGTCATATATTTATTTTTCAGAGCTTCACCCTGTACAAAAGGCACCCTGAGTCAGAGGAGTCCCAGAGGTCACAGCGCTGCAGCCAGCTACCTGACCATGTGTGTAGGAGAACTGATCCACCTCTTGCCACACGGCACGCACAGCAGCTATGGAGGCAAGAGAGGCGCTCTGCATGCAGCGAGCTCTACAGCGAGGAGGTACAGCACCGTGGCTCTACTGTTATCCTTCCACAAGGCTGTGGAGTGGGGTGCAGCCAAACCAGCGGAGGTGCTTATGGAGAGTTCTGTAATCCTCTGTGTGGCGGCCTCTTCCAGCTGCTCCACTCAGCACAGGGGCACAACCTGGCACACTTGGCAGCACAACTCCTGCCCCCTCACCCTAGATTAAGCCCTAAGAGATTAAAACAATAGAGCTATTGTTGAAAAGGTTTTCCTGCCTCCAGAAAAGTACCCAAGCATACATCTATTCATTGGGTAGTACAGCATTTCCTTCACAACATATTATCCTAATAATGTTTGTCAAAAATTACATTAAAAAAACCAGTCTTAGCTTAGAGCTTCCACCTGGGTTGTATGTTCTCTTCTGCGCCTCTCAGTGCAGAACCTACCTCACAGCTTTGTTAGCTGCCAGACCCACAAAAATTAACTCGTGATTTTTATAATTGGATTCTCTCCTTTTATACTTTCCCACAAGCAATAAAAAATTGGCAGGCTATGTTAAGTCCTCATTCACACATGTTCAATTTCACCGTGTTCAACAGGATGCTTAGGTGTAATGAAATAGCTGTATGTTACCTTGCAAATGGGCCATGAATTGTAAACACACTACATCCTTTACTGCTGCTTTCCCTAAAATACATTTCCTTAACTTGGCTTTCATGAATGGAAAAGTTTGTGTCTACTTTAACTTTTCTGACAAACAGAAGGCTAACTATCACTGTTGAAGATATTGCTTTAATTTGACAAAATCTAGTAAAGATATTTTCCAAGGTATTTGAGTTTACTAATAATGCAGGGTGAAAACAAGTTCCCATGCTCATTCAAATTATGGGATGGTTTCTTTCCTGCTATACAGGTATGCAGTTCCCATAACTACCTGGCACGAACACCTTAATGCAGAAATACTACTCAGTACTTAGCCAAGCAAAGATTCAGTTTCAGATTCAAGGAAAAACATACACAGGGCAAAATTCGAATGACTACTGCAGGTGCCCATCAGAAGAGAGGTAAATATTTTTAAACAGAACAAGTTAGAATCCAGCAGGTGAATTATATCAAGGAAGAGAAACATACCAGTTTTCATCACAAGATCTTTTACAAGTTGGGCAGTATTCACAAAAACGGCCAAAACTCCTGGGATCAGTGCATTCACATCTTCCACACACACAAGTTCCTCTTCCACTGCAGACCTGGCCCTTTGAATTTATGCAGTATTTCCTGGACAATGATGAGCACTGACAACGGTCACCTTCCCAGCCACTGAAGCATTTGCACTTCCCGACTTCACATTCACCATTACCTACAACATCAGATAAGCTGAAAGGTTACACAATAAGTCCATTTACATCATTACTGCTGGAACAGAAGCTAGGCTGAATTAGCTCTTCTATTTTAAAAACCTACACTGGTCATAGCTTACTGGAACCTCCACACCTTGGGCTGCAGGTTTTTAGCTTGCTATGTGTAACAGCAGCTAAACCAAACCGGTTATATAAAAAAGTAATATTTTGACATTTTCTCAATACATCTCTCAGCAAAGTAGGTGGGTTAATAACAGTACTGCTGGCAAGAAGACAGTGCTTAAGGAAGAGAAATGCCTTAAAGTGGCTCTAGTGAAAATTTGTTTGAATTGGCCAAGCTGCCAGAGCTTTAAAAAACATCATTTCGTGTATTCATACCAGTGTTGTTTATTTAAAAAAATGAGACACCTATAAGCAAATATCTCCAAATATTCTCAGTAAAACAGGGCTATACTATGTTAAAGTGGGTGTGTCTAATATAGAAACATTAAAAGCTGGCAAACCAGGGCTCATTCTATAGGCATTTAAACATACACTCTAAAGACTGCAAGGGGTATACAAAAGCCCTTGTCTTTTGGGATATTTTCCATGTTCTTTTTCCAGTGCAAACCTGTAGCACACACACTTGGTTGTTTTTGGTACTGTTTTACGTCTTTAAAAGTAGGCAAAGGTATGATTTTTTAAAATAAGCTAAATATTACTTATAATACAAAGCTGGGTGAAAAAACGCATTTTAATTCTGGAGCTTACCAGCGCACATGTTTCCATGGTGATAAGGGCAGGAAAAGTCATCCATTTCACAGTATCTGCCATACAACCTGCCCAGTTTAGTTTTGTGACAGAAACATTTCCCCCCTATGCAGTCTCCTTGACCACTGCAGATGGGCTTGTCCTCTTGCAACTTGCACTGCTCAGAATGCAGCTTATCTTCATTGGAGCCACAGTTAATGCCATTGCAGTGGAAGCTTTCACTGTCCTGAGCAATTTCATCACCACATACCCTTTTGTGCCTTGCACTATCCTCACACTGACAGGCACAGTTTTTGTGAATATTAATTATGGTGGTTTCATTGAAACCAATAGGCTTGAGTATGGCATGTTTTCTTCCTCCAACTGTATTACATCCTCTCATAGAAACCGATACGTTGAAAAGCACCTAGGACGAAAATAAAGACTGTATTGATACGTAACTGCTATTTTAAAGTTGTTGTTCCAACTGTCAGCCAAAGGAATCCAGAAGTCCATACCTTACATTATGCATATTATATAGTTAGACTGAAGACACAGCAAAAATTAGTGAACTCATATTATGGTAAAGACAACAGTAACAAAGTAAAAAAAACACAAGCAAAACAAAACCCAAAGAAACCAGAGGGACAGAAAAAGAGCTACATTTTGTGTTCAAATACTCAGGATGCTTGAGGATAGCAGTTCTATTTCTAGCCTCTGGCATAGAAATGTCCTTATCCGATGACATTACAACAGTTCCCTGAGGTCCTGATCAAGATTAGGACTCTGTTGTGCTGTCCAGGCCAGCCTTTGAATCTCATGTAACTCTCAAAGCTTCGCTGGTACCTTGGGATGCTCTCAGAATTATATGGACCCCTTAATGCCAACCCTAAAAGGCCATACAAGGAGCAGTCCCCAGAATGGTGGCCAAAGAGCTGAGAGCTTCTCAGCTATCTTCACGAGGATGGCTCTAAGACAGGGGTGGGGATGGCTCAGGCCTGGGTTCTAAAGGCAGCCCATGGCTAGTTTTTATTTGGAACCTTTCCAGTCCGTGGATCTGGCCCCTGGATTCAGTTCATAACCCCAAGTGCTGAATGACTGAGCTCAGGGTAAGGGAACATAGATGAGGGCATTCACATAAGGATAGGGGACAGATCCATAAACTGGACCATATATTCTTCCTAAGAGCACCCCTTTAGCACCTCTGCTTCCAATTTCTATGCACCCCCTCGGAGTTTGTACTAATTTTCAAAGTGGCCCTGGGAGGGAAAAGGTTTCCCCTCCCCTGCTCTAAGGTGTATGTGCTGTCTGAAGGTCAGCCACCGCATGCACATTAATGTGCCTATCTGGGCATCTCATGACTTGTGGTGGCATAAAAGTGAGCAGAAAAGTAAGGGCTTCAGGGACTAAAGGGATTCATATATTTGCAGGACACTGTCAACTATGTTACACTTATTGCAAAAATTAAAAATGAAAGCAAATATTTAAGGGCTTCACAGGACTCTTCCTGAGCATAGTCATGTTTTGTTATTTGGTTAGAGGAGAAAAGAAGAAGGATTAGACAATCAAAGGAATGTGAGAATTAATGAAAATCAGTCTACCAGTAAACAAAAACAAAAAGGAGCTAATTTCCTGAAGATTGCAGATTCCTAGCTGATGCTAACTTTAGGGCCATGCTTAGTCAGGAAAGAGGAGTGTGTGGGAAGACAGAGAAATGAACTTTGATATTCTTTAGAATTCAGACAAAAAATAAATCCAATGTTAATCCTTATTACACAAATAGGGGAAAACACAATAGCTAATCCTAAAGGAAACTTCCTTCTCAGAAATCCACTCATAATTACATCAGCTAAGCTGCACCTTTACAGGGAAGTCCACACGAGTGTTAATTACAATGTATTTCCCAAAAGTCTCATGTTAAATCACTGACTTGTGACTCTATGCACATGCAGAACCAAGGACCCCAGTTAAATTGCACATATTCAACAAGAACAGAAAGCCCTCATCCCCTTGTACTCACTTTGATGACCGCATGGCTTTTTGGAGCACTTTACTGTCTGAGGCCATAGACCATGCAGCTTCTAGGCATCTGCTCCCTGCGCATTGGCAGTGCAGGTTCCCGTGGTTCACAGAGGCCTGCGGTGGCTGAAGCAAGAAGACTGGCATAGTGATGGTGGCGCCGCTCTGGTATTGAAGTCGACAGATTGCGGCATAGAGCTAATTTAAAAGCCTATGCTGTGGCTGTGAGAGCAGCAAAGAAAGGGTTCTTTGCTGCCCTTATAGCATCTGCAAATTCACATCCTGCTGAGCTTTTCCAGGTGGTGAGGGGGCTGGTCAGTCCGGCCCTCCCACTGCCTGGAACCGGAATTTTCTGGTGGTTGCTGCGACGCATTTGCTGACTTTTTTGTGGATAAAACTGCTCGTATTCCATCACGACTTCAACGTTGCGCTTGCCACAGTAGGAGAACCAGAGGTTATGGATGCCCCACCTTCTCCGGTGTTATGGAATCAGTTTCAGTGGGTGACACCTGCTGATGCGGGGGATGTCCTGGGGGCAGTTAGAGTAATCTGTTTTGAACTTGATCCATGCCTGTCCTGGCTGGTTAAGGCCAGACAGAAGATGCTGAGGCCATTGCTGGCGGGGGTGGTCAATGCTTTAAGGAGGCTGTGGTATGGCCTCCGCTCAAGAAACCATCGCTTGACACTGATTCCCTTGCCAGCTATCAACCAGTCTCTAACCTTCTCTTTTTAGGGAAGGTTATTGAATGAGTGGTGGCTTGGCAGCTTCAAGGGCATTGGACAGCATCAGTTTTCTGAATTCCTTGCAGTCCGGCTTTCATCCGGATTATGGCACTGTGCCTGTGCTTGTGGCCTTGGTCGACGACCTTCGCCATGAGTTGGATCAGGGCTGGTCGACCCTTTTGATCCTGTTAGATCTCTCGGCTGCCTTTGACATGGTTGATCATGAGATGCTGGTGACTCGCTTCCGAGACCGAGCTGGGGCGGGCAGGATTGTTTTTTAATGGTTCTGGTCCTTACTGGCTGGGAGAACTCAGTGTGTGGTGCTGGAGGACTGTTCCTTGTCCCACCGAGACCTCATGTGTGGAGTCCCGCAAGGTTCTATTCTGTACCTTCTCCTGTTCAACATGTACATGCAGCCTTTTGGTGAGGTCATGAGATGGTTTGATATTCAGTGTCATCAATATGCTGATGACACCCAACTATACTTCTCATTTTCAGCTGACCCAGGCCTGGCAGCCTCGGTGCTTACCTGGTGTTTGACACCTGTGAAGGACTGGATGAGGGCGAGCCATCTGAACCTGAATCCTGAGAAGATGGTGGGCAGGGCTGAGGGAGTGGTGGCACCCTTCATTGATGGGGTCTGCCCCTCTCTGGTCCCACAGGTTCTTAGTCTAGGAGTGCTCCTCAACTCGCTGCTCCGCCTGGATTCCCAGGTGGTGACTATGGCGAGGAGCACCTTCGGCCAACTTCATCTGGTGTGGTGGCTTCGACCATATATCTCAGACTCCGACCTGGCCACCATCATCCATGCCTTCATCACCTCAAGACTAGACCACTGTAACGCGGTCTACGTGGGGCTACCCTTGGTGATGTTTCGGAGACTGCAGCTGGTGCAGAATGCGGCGGACTTCCTCCTTACGGGGATGGGTCGTCGTGAGCACATAACACCAGTGCTCTGTTCACTGCACTGGCTGTGCATAGTCTTCCAGGCCCAATTCAAGGTGTTGGCTCTTACCTATAAAGCCCTATATGGTCTGGGCCCCACCTACCTGTGGGACCCCAGATTCTTGATTGGCCCCTGCAGTTGGCTGAGGGTGCCCTCCTCGACGTCCCTCGAGTCTCCCAGGTGGCAACCATGGGAAAGGTGTTCTCGGTAGCCGCTTCAAGGCGTTGGAACTCCCTTCCGGTGATGATCCATTTGGCCCTGGACCTCTCCTCCTTCAGAAGACAATGCAAAACCTGGCTGTTCTGCCAGGCGTTTGGTGTGGAGATGGGTAGTGGGTGGGGAATGGGATGAGATATTTTGCTCCACTCAATTTTGTATTTTATTGTTATTGATGATTTTATACTGTATTTTACTCTGTTTTATACTGTTGTTTTAATTTATTGTATGCCTTTGGCAGGAGGAGGCGGGATATTTAATTGTATAAAATTAAAAAACACTGACCTCAAGCAGATGAGCTAAATGAACTGCTCTATTAGTTTAAACAGTGGAATAAATATATAAACGCAAAAAGAACAGACACAAGTAGATCGGATTCCATTCAATCAAGTGTCTTGGTGCAGACAGACAAACTAACTCAAATGATAAGGCACAGTCATGATATAGCCACATATAAAAAGACAACTGAATTTTTAAGCCAAAGGGGGAAAAAACCCAACAGATTTCCCAGACGCATTTAACAAGATATTTTCCTCTCTTCCCCTAAAACTCCACTGACTAGAGAACATCTCTGTGATGAAATGACCATGGTTTCTGCCCTCACTTTTTATTTGTGGCAGACTAAATGTGAAGCATGTTGTTCCTCATAAAAGATATTTTACAGCAACTGGATCAATGATTAAGGTCCTGGAGCCATCAAATAAAGTGGGTTAAAAATAAGGGCAGATCACCCCTCTTGGATTTTCTTTCAGAAGAGTCTCCCTCCTGAGATTTGATGTTACCATTGCTTCTCCTATCTTTGTCCTGCCAATCTAGTTTCTTTTTTCCCCAAATGGCAGTGGAGTTGCCCACTTCTGGCAACATTAATTCTGACAAGTGGCTGCAACTAGTCTCAGAAATTTTTGAGTTACCCCCATTTACCATGGCCTTGAGGACCTCCAGCAGGCTGTGGATCCCTGCTTGGAAACCACGGATTCCAATAATTCAGGAAAACAGAGAGTTGGCTTTTCTTATAACTCAAACCCTGGCCCCAAAATTTCTGAGCTAAGCTCTTGAGTCTTAAGGAGATCAAGTCTGTGTCTACTTCTTGAGCAAGACAGGCTGGGTATTCATTACTTTCTGGCCCAATACCACCCCAGTCAGGAAATTAATTTTACAATGGCAGGTCCATACTGATGTTCTTGAGTGCTATTTCAGAAACACATTCTAAAAATAAAGCTTCAGGTACACAGAACGTAACACTGAAGCTTTAAACATATTTTGCGAGGGGTCAGGATAAGCAACTCCAAAAGCCTTCTAAGACAGAAACAGCACAAATGTTTGCCCGAAGAGTGTTCACCTGTGGCCAAGATGTCACCATTTTGCCTCTAATTACTGTTTTTCTTCATGCATGTTCAGTGGTGGGCTGTTTGGAAAGGTTCTGCTAGTTTTTATCAGTTGCCAGCTAAGCTTTAAACCGAAGTTCCATGAGATCAGTAAGCAGAAACTGTTGGCTTCTGAACTAATTTAAAGTAAAGCTTAGGAGAAAGAAAGTCAGAAAGTATGGGGAGCGTCTATAATCCTGAACTACAGAAATCTACTTTCATTCTAAATAAAGCCCTAAAAAGATCCCATACCACTGAAAGCCTATTATTTGGAAAATGCAACAAATAGTTCATTTCCTTTGTGAATAAAAAAAGATGGTCATACTTCATCACTGTATTTCACATTTTTGCATCCTTCCATGCCTGTTTTTCTACTTCCATCAGGACAAACTGCAGTAATATCAAAATGTATATCTTGAATCTGGTTATCCACTTGAATTTTTACTTCAGAGAGTAGTTTCTGCAACAGAAAAACAACTTTTAGTCACATTGTACTGCAACATATATTATGCATTAGTGTCTAATAAACCAGCATGCTTGACTCAGTAGGTTTAACTCAAGTGAAGAAAGCCTGTCTGTGTCTCTGAATAAAGGAATGAATTAAATGCATTGTTTTCCACATAAAGACCCAATTATAAGCTGGCTACCCACACCAGTGAACCTGTAATCCTGAAAGAGAGGATTAGGGTATCCACATCTACGTTTCCAACTATTCTACTTAATTTTGTGACCCTATGAGTACGGTCCTCTCAAATCTATTGTAATGACTGTGAAACAATAAGTGTTAAGGAGAGTTCTATCTTTTTAATACATTTAGAAGAGCAAGTATGCATTTCTCATTCATTATCCAGCAGAAGATTTTCCAAACTTGCTTGTGGCATTCTGCATTTGCTTAAGAAAGTTTTCTCTGACCAAGCCTCGGGCTATTCTAAAAGCTACTTTTGGTTTCATTCTATTCCAGCTCACAGTGTATCTATGTACCACAAAGAGTCAAGACAAAAACCAAATTCACAGTTAGCAACAAAGAGCACTGGGAAAAATGAAAGTATGATGTAGGAGAGAGTACGTGGATGAAGCAGGAAAGTCCCAAAGAATTTTTCATGAAACAAAATGGTCATTATACAATGTTAAGTTCTTTTCACTGCCTGCCTGTGGAACAAATCTATTCTTCATTCTCTTTCTAAAAGGTGGTGCAGCATTTATGAAGCCCAATGAATGCTAGTGCAAATAACAGTGCAACTATTCTATGGCAGGATAAGGGATTGTGGACTGTTTAGCTCAATGATCAGAAATTTCCAATTCAAAACTAGGCATTTTAAAATTCACTGAAATATTGTTTGTGTCTATTTCCTGAACTCTCTCAACATACCATGCTAGCTTAGCAGAAGTTAAATGTGCATCATATACCCTGTTCTCAGTTGTTTCATGCCTTGACAATATTTGTCAATGAACTATTGTTTGTAAATATCTTCTTCCTCAAACAAAGAAGGAGAAAGAAAATGGAATAGAAAGCATTAAATTGCTGGAAGAAAAAGAAAACAGATGGAAAAAAGCAGGGGCTGCCTCTGCATGCAGGGAGCTGAAATCTCCTAGTCAGCTCATTTCTAAAATACTTATCATGCTATGATTAAATCCACTTTAAGATTATACCAAAGAGGGCACTGACTGGTAATACACTGCTATTCCTACATATTTATAATTTAAAAATGTGACGGTGCCAAAGCACTGCCACAGACATACCTGGTCTGAGTGGGACCAGCACTGAGGCCAGGATCCAGCTAGGACCCTGAACTAATGTGACAGGGCCTGCCGGGAAGGGTGGGAAGCCGGGCGGATGCTGTGTCCAGCGGCCCGCCCCACCCCAACCAGTGGCCACGGTGGCTAATGACGGTCTGGACCATAGTAAGTAAAGCAGGCTTTCAAATGTGAAAGCTCGCTTTACTCTTGGTCAGGGAGCGGAATTCTGACCATGGTGGTGGCAGTTAGCCTAGGCTGTGACTTGGGGAATTCCTCGAGTCACAGCCTGGGCTAGCCACCACCATGGTCGGAATCTATCGCGTGCTAACATCTGGCGGGGTTTTCTAACATGACAGTGGCCCAGAGAGTCAAGTGTGCTCAAGTGCTCTACTCCTTTTCTCTCTCCCTCTGTCCAAGCTCGTCTCATCAACTGTCTCTCTGACATCTCTACCTGGATGTCTCAACGTCAACTCAAACTCAACATGGCTAAAACTGAACTCCTTATCTTCCCCCCTCATCCTTCCTCTCCTTCCTCACTGTCAATAACTATTGATGGAGTCACCATCCTGCCTGTCCCCGAAGCCCGTACCTTAGGCTTCATCTTTGACTCACCCCTTTCGTTTAAACCCTACATTGACTCTGTTGCTAAATCCTGTAGCTTCTCCCTCCATAACATTGCTAAGATTCACCCTTTTCTCTCTGTCTCGTCTGCCAAAACTCTTGCTCATGCTCTGGTCATCTCTCGCCTCGATTACTGAAACCTCCTTCTTTCTGGCCTTCCCCGGTCTCACCTTTCTCCTCTCATCTCCGTCCAAAACTCTGCTGCCAGGGTCATCCACCTCGCCCGTCGCTTAGACCACGTGCAGCCCCTCCTCTCTTCGCTTCACTGGCTTCCCCTTCCTGAACGAATCCTGCACAAGCTCCTAGTCTTCACCTATAAAGCTCTTCACAACCTCGCTCCCCCTTACCTCTCTGCACTTATTGCCCTCCATACTCCAGCCCGTGCACTTCGCTCCTCCTCTGTTCCTTCTCTCACCCTTCCACGCCTTCCCTGCTCCCCTAAGCGCCTTCATCCCTTCTCACTTGCTGCCCCCCATGCCTGGAACTCCCTCCTTGTCCACATCCGCCTTGCCCCCTCCCTTCATACCTTCAAATCTCTCCTTAAAACTCACCTCTTTCGCTCTGCTCTGTCTGACTCTTTATCCTGCTGAGCCACTATTTCCTATACCTACGGTCTGTTTACCCGTATCCTTGCCACATGGACCTGCCTGCTGTCATTCTCATCGTAACCAAGCCAAGTACGTGCACTTGAGACCTCGCATCTTCATGAATGTTAGACCCCTTGTCTCTCTCTCTGTTCCCCTTCCTAAGTCTCTCCCCCAGCTCCTGTCTCTCAGATTGTAAGCCCTAGGGGCAGGGACCGTGTCTATTTTATTACTTTGTAAAGTGCCAGGTACACTGCTGGCGCTATATAAACGTTTGTTAATAATAATAATAAGTGCGCTAAAGCTGGTCACCATCACGTCTGAAAACTTCCACTGTCATGTATAAATATTCTGTTTTTCTATTACATTTCTGATTATTATTTTTAAACATTCAAGCTGTAATGCTGAGTAACAGGGTGCGGGTCTCCTTAACGAAAGTTAGAGTGCTGTGGAAGTTGTAGTCCAGGAGGGCAAGGGTGTTATGGAAGCTGTAGTCCAGTTGAAATGCTCAGGTCTATTGACCAGAATGCGGCTTTAAAAGAAGGGTTGTGCTTCAGACCTTTTGTGAAGAACCTGGTGCTGAGCCAATGTTTCTGAAATACATTGGAATGATTTGGCAGAGAACGGATTATGAGTAAGGACACAGGAAAGCTTTGTGGAACATTCTAGGGGAAGAGAATAACTAGAAAAGGCAGCTGTCAGACACACTCTGTCATTAGATCCCCAGGGCTGGGAATATCTGAACCCGTCTGTAACCTGCAGCAACTGGACAACAAGAAGGAGAAGGTTCTGAGCTTCTGAGAAGAGTTGAACTCAACCCTGAAATACTGGACTGTGAACTCATAGAAGTCAGTGGACCTGGAAATGGGTGTCAGACTTAATATCTGGATAGAGGCCTTAAAATATTATGTTTGAAAATCCAGGCCAACACTTCACTCAATTCTTATACTTATTGCTGAGGAATTGATCCAATAAGACTTACCACAGGAGCTTAGCTCACTACAATTTAGTAAAAGCCGAAGCCCTAGTACATGGAAAACAAAAAGTAAACACAGCTAACAAAAAGTAAACACAGACGTGTGGCTGGTGGGACGACTCCCTCTGCTTCCCTGGGATGAAAAGTCCCAGGTGACATGGCTGGGTCAGGTTGGGGTACCGGCCTGATGTGACCACAGCCGGGGAGCCATCCCACCAGCTGCATGGTCTAGGTAGTGCCAGGAGTACAATAAACATGCAGGTGGCCAGCCCCGCACATGCTGTGCTCCCAGCACCCTGTCTCCCCACCATGACTGGCAGCCATGGTAGCCAGTAAGGCACAGTCATGGCTGCTGGTCATGGCAGTCCCCAGCAGCTGTGCTGCATCTGCACAGATGTGCTAGCCCACTTTAGCCCGGCCAGGTGGGCCATAGCCCGGGCTGTGACCTCCGAGATTTTCCAAGGTCACAGCCTGGGACAGCCACCAACATGGCCCAGGGCAGAAGCAGGCCAACATCTGGCAGCCCCAAAACAGACGGCATGTGCCAGTGGTTCACAGCCCAAAGCGGGCTATCTACTGTCACATCTATTTTTACCCAGAGAGATGTAAAATAACTTCAGACCTCAATTTTAAGGGTAACATACCTGATAAGCTTCTACCACCAAGTCATTAAGATTAGCTGCTTGTGATTCTATCTGTCTTACAAAAGTGCCAGGCAACAGGGGTAAGAGTTCCTATAAAAAATACAAAAACAATTGTATTCCAGAATGGCAACCTACAAGAAAAATCTGCTTGAAGTGATTATGATGAAATATACCTTATACCAGTAAAATTGGTTTCCTTGCACTGCAAAAATAACATTTATGTTGTTGTCTATCAGCTTTTCAGAAAGTTGACCAATTGATGGATGTTCCTGTAAAATACAACAGTCCAGAGAAGAAGATGATGTTTTATAGACAAAGCACATGTTTACAAGGTTCTGGAGACAAAGTAAAACAAACATACATGGGAGCTCCCAGAGTTTCAAAATGCTTATAACAACAAAATTCAATATATACTATTTGTGGCCTGCTGTTGTTCCTTAAACCTTACTCTACACATGTCTCCTTTCCTTTCCTTTCATCTCCCTATTTTTACACCCTACTAACCTCCTGATCCTAAAAGTCTTTTATTTTCCCGTCACTCTGCTTCCCATCACTGCCTGCTTCCTTTCTCTTGGTGGCTTCTTGACCTCTTCATTCTCCTGCTCATCAGAAACAACCTGCTGCACAACATGGGGGTGGTAGAAGAGGCACCTACAGGAGGCAGCATCTGTAGAGGCCCCCGTTGCCAAAAGAAGGTAATGACAGAAGAGACAGCTAGACCAGTAGCCTGACATTCTAGTGACATGCAGCTCTCTGCACCCATCTCATCCAGCAGGTGTCTGTACTAAAAGGTGATGCAAGTGCTGGGGAAAAGGGCAGGAAGCCCAATACTGTAAGCATAAGAAGGGGCACCTTACAAAGAACTGAAACAGCAACTTTACAGAAGGAAGTGGAGGAAACCGAGGGGTGACAGAGTTTCTTCAGTGGAAAGGAAGTGTGCTCTTCTCTCACCCTAGAATAGCTTCACATCACTCAGAAATCCGACTCTTAGTTCAATAAGGAAAAACACCTATTTGACCCTATTTGCTTTAGAGTATTGGAATAAAGCATTAGGACTTTTAAAACAAACCTTAGTGGCAAGTACTCTATTGCTGTCTCAAAGCCTAATGCACTGACCTCACCATGAGAGTTTAGTTGCCAAACGCAATGTTATCACAAATCAGACTTTGACCCCATATAGATAGGCAGTGTGTGTCAGTGTTTGCAGACTGAGTGCTCCATTTATTGTAGAAGCACCTGATTTTCTCACAACTATTCTGACTGAAGTCTATAGCATGTACTATCTAGCCCCTGTTATCTTTTGCTATTTGTACATGTAAGAAGATAAACCCATATACTTCATGTAGCATTTCACTAAATTGTTTCTGTATATCCACTGGTGAAAAGCGAATGAGAAAAATGAAATAAGGGATTCTCTGCTTAACATAATGGGAAACAGGGGAAAGCCAAGACCAGCCAAGTCTCCTTGTCAGTAGGCAGAGACTGGCACAGACCTGTGGAACTATCACACTGTCACACACTAGTGAGAACTGTAGAACAACCATGTGAAAACAAATTATGCCATTGAAGCTACAAGATGTCCTGGCACTTGGTCTACTGGTTTTACTAGATGCAATGGTGCTTAGCTTTGCTCAGAATAAGTGTAAACTATAGCAATAATCTGAATACCATTTGAGGACAGAACTAAGGGGAGTTTTTTGTGTTACACCACCAACGTGTTGTATGATGTAGTATATTGATGGGGTTATGATGAGCCAGAATACTATGGAAGTCAGTAGACTACTGGGACAATCCGAGTTGGCAGATCTAACATAAGAACATAAATAGTGCCGTACTGGGTCAGACCAATGGTCCATCAAGCCCAACATCCTGTCTCCGACAGTGGTCAATCTCTTTCTCTTGGGAGAAGTACCCGACAGGTCACAATGAGACGATCTATTCTCTTATTTGTTTTAAATCTGCCTGCCACTTAATTTCAATGAGTGTCCCCTTGTTCTAGTCCTCTTAGAGAGCGTAAATGACCACTCCCTATTTACGTGTTCCACACCACTCATGATTTTAGAAACTGATTTTATAAACTTCCATCATATCCCCTCTGTCATCCCTTCTCCAAGCTGAAGTGCCCTAACCTATCAAGCCTCTCTTCATACAGCAGCTGTTCCATACCCTTGGTTTTTGTTGCCCTTCTCTGTACCTTTTCTAGTTCTACTATGTTTTTTTTAGATGGGATGACCAGAACTGCACACAATATTCCAGGTGCGGTTGTATCATAGATCTATATAGAGGTGTTAAAATATTTTTAGATTTATTCTCTATCCCCTTCTGAATGATTCCCAACACCCTGTTCGCTTTTTTGACCACCACTGCACACTGAGCTGAGGATTTCAATGTATTGTCCACGATGACTCCCAAATCCTTTTCCTGAGTAGTAACTCCTAATTTAGAACCCAACATTGTATACATATAGTTTGGCTTATTTTTCCCTACGTGCATCACTTTGCACTTGTCCACATTAAATTTTGTCTTTCATGTACTAACAACAGGTAAGCGTATAGTTGTTTTAGGGTGGTGGGTGGTGATGGGGGATGGCTTGTTTGCATTGTGTGGGTGAGGGACGAAAGGACTGGGTTGGGGGGAGGGGCTGACCCCCTCAGTGTGAGGGAGGGTGCAGCCCCCTCGGGAGGCTGGCGGGATGGCCTCCGGGTGGGGGGGTAAGATGTGGGGGGGAGACCACAGCTATAGAGGTCGTTGTGGGCCTGGGGAATTATGGTCCTTTTGGGAGGCAAATTAGATCTGAGAGGCGGGACAGATGTTATATTCCTGTCCAGCTTAATGGCCCCCAAGCAGATGGTGAGGTGATCGAGAATCAGAGGGCCCCTGGTCTTGGTTTGCTGCTGGTAAATGTGAGGTCGGTAGCCAAAAAGTCACCTACGGTCGGGGAAATAATCCTAGACCAGGCGGCCAACCTTGCATGTATTACGGAGACCTGGCTGGACACTGAGTCGGGGCCTATATTGGCTGACCTTGTTCCACCTGGGTATGCCATACAGCATCAGCCTTTAGCTGGGGCTAAAGGCTTCTTTTATACAAATGGGGAAGGGTATTGTCATATAATGCAATATGAATTTAAATTTTATTGTCCTTGCTCAAAATTTGATATTTTGTATTATTGTTTGTCAGTATTGTATATTTAACCTCTTGTTGTTAAATTTTGTTAAGGCCTATGGCCAAACAAATAAATTTTACTACTACTACAATATGCTGATGACACCCAGCTATCTCTCTCTTTTTCATCCAACTCAGGCCCGGCAGTCTCGGTGCTTACCTGGTGTTTGATGGCTGTGGGGGATTGGATGAGGGCGAGCCACCTGAAGTTAAATCCCGACAAGACGGAGGTGCTGGTTGTGGGGAAGGCCAGAGGAGTGGTGGCCCCCATCATTGATGGGGTCCGTCCTGCCCTGGTATCTCCCCACAGTTCCGCCTGGATGTCCAGGTGGCGGCTGTGGCGAAGGGGGCATTTCACCAATTACATCTGGTGTGTCGGTTTTGGCCGTATGTCTCGGACTCTGTTGTTCTGGCCATGATCGTCCATGCTTTTATTACCTTGAGACTGGACTACTGTAATGCACTCTACGTGGGGCTACCCTTGGTACTGGTTCAGAGACTGCAGCTGGTGCAGAACATGGCAGTTTGTCACCTAATGGGGATAGGCCGACGCGATATCGCTGGGGATATCGCTGCACTGGCTGCCGATAATCTTCCGGGCTAAATTCAAGGTGTTGGTGTTTTTATTTTATTTATTTATTTTATAAATTTATACCCCGCCCTTCCTGTGAACAGCCCGGGGCGGCTTCCAACATTAAAATACAATAAAATACAATTTAAAAACATAAATAATTATACAAATTATTAAAACAGGGTTTGGATTCAAACAATAATATATAATAAATAATAGGTCAGGTGGGGGAGCTAAAAAAAACCTTACCCCACCCTCCCAAAAGGCCTGGGCTAACAGCCCGGTTGTACAACTTCGCCGGAATGTCAACAGGTTGGGGGCCAGGCGAGCTTCCTCCGGAAGGGAGTTCCAAAGGTGCGGCCTGGCCACCGAGAATGCCCTCTCCATTGTGGCCCCCCGCTTAACACGGGGGACCTCCAAGAAGGCACCCCCGGCGGACCAAAGGAGCCACTCTGGGGTGCGGAGGGCGAGGAGGTGCCTGAGGTATGAGGGGCCCAGACCGTGAAGGGCTTTATAGATCAACACCAAAACCCTGAACCTGGCTCGGCATGCTATTGGCAACCAGTGCAGAACTCGGAGCACAGGTGTAATATGCTCCCGACGGCCCATCCCCGTAAGGAGACGAGCCGCCGCATTCTGCACTAGCTGCAGGAGGGCGAACCCCCCCCCCAATCAGGGGGGCCACTACCTCCCTCGCTCTCCCCACCATCACCACCTCCGTCTTATCGGGGTTGAGCTTCAGTGTTGATCTTTAAAGCCCTGAATGGCCTGGGCCCCGCCTATCTGCAGGACCGCCTCACCCTCTGGATCGGCCCCTGTGTTCGGCCGGGAGCGCCCTCCTTGAGGTCCCCCGAGTTTCTCTTGTGTCGACCTTGCAGAGGGCATTCTCTGTGGCCGCGGCACGGCTGCGGAACTCCCTCCCACTGGAGGTTCGCCTGACCACCTACCTCCCTTCTTTCCGTAGCTAATGTAAGACCTGGCTGTTCTGCCATGCCTTTCCCGAGGGCGATGGGCTGGGTGGGTTGGGTTAGGGTGGGGTAGGGGGTAATTTGTTTTACTGTGGGGTTTCTAATTGTATTTTATTGTTGTTTTTAATCTGTTTTTATATGTTGTTAGTCGCCCCAAGATGCTTTTTGCAGGAGGGGCAGCATACAACTTTTGTAATAAATAAATAAATAAACGTTGGAGACTGGATGGGGGTGTGTTGATTGAAGCTGAATCCTGACAAGACTGAAATGATGATTGGCTGGTCTTGTGACCTGGAGGAGTTTGGGATGCCTGTCATTGATGGGGTCAGGCCCTCTCTGGTCACTCAGGTTTGAAGCCTCCAAGTGCTTTAGGATTGCTTGCTGTGCCTGGATTGTCAGGTGGCGGTAGTGGCCAGGAGTGCTTTTCGCCAACTCCATCTGGTGAGGAGACTGCTGCCTTTTTTTTCTGACTTGGATCTGGTGACTGTCATCTATGCTTTCATTACCGCAAGGCTAGTCTACTGCAATGTGCTCTACGTGGGGCTGCCCTTGACGACTGTTCAGAAGCTGCAACTGGTGCAGAATGCAGCGGCTTGGCTCCTTTCAGGGACGTGTTGTCAGGAGCACATTACACCAGTGCTCCGAAGACTATGCTGGCTCCCTATAGCTTTCCGGTCACAATTCAAGGTGCTAGTTTTGACCTTTAAAGCCCTAAATGGTCTGGGTCCCATATATCTGAAAGATTGTCTATCCTACCATATCCCTTTGCAGCCCCTACGATCGGCCAGGGGTGCCCTCCTGCGCGTTCTGTCTGTTACTCTTGTCTGTGGGGTGGGGGTGCGTCGGAGGGCATTCTTGGATGCTGCACCAGGCTTATGGAATTTCCTTCCCCGGGATGTCTGTCTGAGCCTGGCTATCTTCAGAAGGCAGTGCAAAACTTTTTTTTATTTAGGAAAGCATTTAGCAGGTGGCATAGGTGGGAAAATATTTTGGGGGTGGACAGGGAGAGAGATTAGGTGGGAAGCTGTTGGAGCGTGGGAGTGGATTGGGGAGGGATTGTATCTTAAATGTTTTTATATTGTATTTTCTATTTTTTGTAAGCCGTCCTGAGCCTTTGGGGAAGGGTGGGATATAAATACCAATAAATAAATAAACAAATAAATAAAATAAAATAAAAATTTGGATGCCCAGTCACCCAGTCTTGCAAAATCCTCCTGCAATTCTTCAGTCTGCTTGTGTTTTAACTACCTTGAATAACTTTGTGTCATCTGCAGATTTGACCACCTCACCTTCTCCAGATCATTAATGAATATATTAAACACCACCGGTCCCAGTACAGATACGTGGGGTACTACACTAGTTACTTCTCTCCACTGTGAAAACTGACCATTTAGTCCTACTCTTTGCTTCCTATCTTTTAACCAGTTGCCAATCCACGATAGGACACTGCCTCTTATCCCATGACTTTAATTTCATCAAGAGTATCTCATGAACAGGGCCCCGACTCTTCCGCGGAATTTTTTTAAAAATTCCGCGGGAGTCAGGGGCCAATTCTGCGCCTCGGCGCGATTTACCATGCGGGGGGGGGGG
>QEPC01015050.1:4223603-4274913 GCA_003113815.1 Sphenodon punctatus
GAATCTCCTGCCCCGCGTCCCCGCAGCGCAGGCTGGAAATTCTGCGCTGGGGTAAGCGGGGCAGGAGATTCCGCGGGGGGAGGGGAATTCCGCGGGAAATCTGCGATTCGCAGACCCGCGTTTCCCTCGGGGCCCTGCTCATGAAGGACCTTATCGAACGCCTTCTGAAGTCCAGATACTCTATATTGACCAGCTCACCCTTACCACATGCTTATTTGCACTCTCATAAACTCCAATAGATTAGTGAATCATGACTTCTCTTTCCTAAACCCATGTTGACTCTTCCCCATTAAGCCATGTTTATCAATATGCTTAGAAATTCTGTTCCCAACAACCATTTCCACCAATTTGCCCAGCACCAACATCAGGGTCACTGGTCTGTAGTTTCCAGGGTCACCTCTGGAGCCCTTTTTAAATACTGGTGTTACATTTGCTACCCTGGTGTTACATTTGCTACCCTCCAATCCTCTGGTACATTGGCAGATTTTAGCAATAGGTTATAAATTACCAATAGGAGGTCTGCAACTTCATATGAGAGTTCCTTCAGAACTTTGGGATGAATACTAGGGGTGGGAATTCCGGTTCTCCCGAGATCCGGTATTGCCGGTATTTGGGTGTATCGGCTTAATCTGATAAATCTGATATTTACCTGCACCGGATTTTTAACATTGGCTGCGGTACCCGATTTTTTACATTGCGGCCACTGAAGTCAATAGCCGCAATGTAAAAAATCCGTTACCGCGACCAATGTTAAAAATCCGGTATGCCGATACCGGTAAATCCGGTACCTGGGAGATCTGGTATTCTCCCCGGTGTCCCACCCCTAATGAATGCCATCTGGTCCTGGTGATTTGTTACTATTCAGTTTGTCAATTTGCTCCAGAACCTCCTCAAGAGTCACACTTATTTGGGACAGTTCTTCTGATTCTTCACCTACAAAGACTCGGTCCAGCATGAGTATTTCCCCAACATCCTCAGCAGCGAAGACCAAAGCAAAGAATTAATATAGCTTCTCTGCAATGTCCTTATCCTGCCTGGGTGCCCCTTTCACCCCCTGGTTACCTAATGGCTCAACCGACTCTCTAGCAGGATTCTTACTTCTGATGTACTTAAAGTTTTTATTATTTATTATTTTTTTGCATCTTTAGCAAGTAGCTTCTCAAATTCCCTCTTGGCCTCTTAACAACACTTTACATCTAATTTGACAATGCTTATCCTCTTTTGTATTCTCTTCATTAGGACTAGCTTTCCATTTTTTAAAGGACACCTTTTTGGCGCTACAAGTATCCTTCACCTCCCTGTTTAGCCACACTGGCAGACATTTGGTCCTCTTGCAACCTTTTTTTATTTGCAGAATATATTTAATCTGCGCTTCTAAGGGTGATTTCAGACATTATGGGGCCCGTTGGCCCCGTACCGAAATCACCCTATTCATTCCCGGGGTCACCCTGTAACGCCGCAACAGACGTGCTGGGGGGATCCCGGCGGGGAATCTGGGAGGGGGCGGGGCCGTGCGGCGCAACGTGCGGCTGCACGGCCCCGCCCCCTCCACGCTCCCGCCGCCCGCCCTCCGGGGAGACGGGTGGGCGGCGGGGAGACGGGTGGGCGGCGGGGCCAATGCGGCCGCCGCGTCGGGCTGGATTCGCCGTCAGTGATTCCGGGCCGTGGCGCCCGACCAGACGAGACGCCGGGGTTTACCCCGGCATGGGATTGCATTCGACACGCGGCGGCCTCCGGTCCCGCCGCTTCAGCTGCTCACGTGTTGAATGCAATCCCAAGCCGTGGTAATATCTGGGGGGAAACATCTGCTTCCCCCAACAGATGTTGCGCAATCACAGCCACCACGCGGAATTGAGCGTGGTTCACTGTGATATC
The DNA here is from genome assembly GCA_003113815.1 of Sphenodon punctatus. Classification (NCBI taxonomy): domain Eukaryota; kingdom Metazoa; phylum Chordata; class Lepidosauria; order Sphenodontia; family Sphenodontidae; genus Sphenodon; species Sphenodon punctatus. The sequence goes on from QEPC01015050.1 coordinate 4,225,479, forward strand.
GTAACGTCTGAAATCACCCTAAGATGGCATTTTTAAGAAATCTCAACGCCTCTTGCATGCATTTAACCATTGCAACTCCTCCTTTTAGTTTCCTCTTAACTAGTTTCCTCATTTTTGCACAGTTCCCCTTTTTAAAGTTATAAGCTACTGCAATAGTTGTTTTTTTTTCAATCTCCCTCCTATAGCTATGTCAAATTTGATTATATTATGATCTCTGTTGTCAAGCATTTGTAATGACCACTATTGTCCTCTTTACCAGATTGCATTGTATCACTACTAATGACGGTATCCCTTTGGGTCACCTCCATCTGAATCACGTGCTCCACAGCAACTGTTGGCTTTCCCCCAGATCTTAGTTTAAAAACTCCTCTACTGCCTTTTTGATTTTTAGTGCCATCAGTTTGTTTCCATTTGGGTTAAGGTGGAGCCCGTCCTTCTGGCATAGGCTCCCTTTTCCGCAAAAGGTTCACCAGTTCCTAACAAATCTAAATCCCTCATCCCTGCACCATTGTCTCATCCACACATTGAGACGCCAGAGCTCAGCCTGGAGCTCTGTGGTCCTGCACGTGGAAAAGGAAACATTTCAGAGAATGCTATCCTGGAGGTTCTGGATTTCAACTTCCTTCCTAGAAGCCTAAGTTTGGCCTCCAGAACCTCCTTCCTAGACCTTCCTATCTGATAAGGACTTCTCTTGTGACTAAGAATGTGTATGACTTTATCTCAAGTCTTTATCTTAACTAGTTTTATTTGTGAATGCAATTTAAAAAATTCTGCCACTATAAAGTTCAGTACATGTTCAGTTTAATTTACTGTAAGACCTCATTCTGGTTAGTCGTGCAAGACATCTCATTTTAAATGAAGCTTGGAAATGAGACTTAATAAATAAAATAAAAAGGTTCAACAGAAAATTCCGAGGGCATTCAAGCAGACTAACTTTTATGCTGCAAGTTTACAACAGACGTCTTAGCAACTGTTCTGTAGGCAACAAATTGTCCATTATCTTACACTCAGAGAGCCTCACTTTGCTTCCAGTAAGAATGTTAACCAGGTTTTGTGTGTGTTTATCTTATATCTTAGCCAGAAGAATACACTCCCTTTTTTGATGACTGGTCTTATTCCAGTTACATTCATTACTCATTTCCTATATGAGTCTACTTTTATTATTAATTTATTATTATTATTAACAGAAAGAATTTCTTTAGGGAAGAGAAAGGAGTGAACCAAGGAGGCTTCTAATTAATGGGAAAAGTACTCCTCCAGCATTCTCCTTACTCATGCTTTCTGGTAACATTTGGATGACTTTATTTAGTACATGCTATAAAAGAAGGATGGCAAACTGTCAGACATCAGCAGCAGTGGAAGGAAAAAAAAAGAGCCATAGGATTTCAGGAATCCCCAAGTTTGAGAACGTCACATAAAAACACTTATACCACAAGAGTCCATCACCATTTCAAAAATAAGAAACATAGAGCTGTTGTATTCTATCCTATGGAGCTGTGGCACTCAAATACAGAATATCCTTTAAAATACAGCCCTTCTGCACTGCCAAAATTGAAAGAGACTCCATACCCAATGTGAGAATTAGCCACATAAAAAGAAAATGAGTCAAAAAGCATTTTGTTTAAGAAAAACATTTTAAACTCTCTCAAAAATCAAGGTTAATCCAAGATGACACAGGAAACTGGCTCTTTGGGAGTTATGTTACTGGTAGTGTAATCCACTTGAAAGAGAAAGATCAGTTAATTTTTCTACAACGGAGGAAAATAATGGTTCTGTTTTGTAATAGACAAAATCCCATCTATATCTGATGAGTCGGGGGTGGGAGGTGGGGGTGGAGGGAAATCATAGAAAAGATTCTTGTCTCTCTAACTCTCACTTAGTCTACAATCAAGTTCTTTTTTCAGGTAAACAAGTACAACTCCACCAAAGCAAGCAAAGTTGCATCAATAAAACTGAAAGCAGAACATAAGCCATGGTGTAAATCTTGCCATAGGTAGAAGAACTTGTTTTATTACTGCATGAATCAGATTAAACAGAGGATGAGTTCATGTCACTGAAAATGAAAGATCTAGCTAAAGTGAAATAAATAATCCAGATAAATGTAAGGGGATATCCAAAAGGTGACAGAGGGAATCAATAAGTAGGGGAAGAACATCAGATAAACTGGAATAAAAGCAACCACCTCATTAGTGTAAACCAAGCCATCCCCTTCTTTCAAGAAACTTCTAAACACCTCCTTATTCTGAGAACAATTCCTACTTAAATGTCACACAACGCTCAGTGACTGTTTTGCATAGCACTCTATAGTTTTTGTACACAGAGTTTCCTCTTTATTGTACCACTTATCGGAATCTGCCATGACTGAGTCCTAACTCCCTTCTCACCAACTTGGCTGGGACTTTCCCTCTCTTACCAAAAGGCTGAACTGGAGACTTATATGGTACATTCTTGAAGTCAGTAATTTATTCATTTATTTTTACCCTACCACCCTAAGGCTCAGGGTGGCGTACGATATTAAAAACACAAAATACATTAAAATCCCTTTAAAAGCTCCACCCTCACCCCAAGCCCCCTGCCTGCCAAAACTTTGTCAAAAAGAAAGGTTTTACACTGCCTTCGGAATATGCTCAGGCTCTGGCAGACCTCTGCGGGAAGGGAGCTCCACAATATTGGGGCAGTAACTGAGAACACGTCCCTGCAGGCCCTTGTCGTATGAACAAGACTGGCAGGTGGAACCTGTATGAGCGTGCTCCTGGCCAAATGCAAGGGTCACAGTGGAACATGGTAGAAAAGCTGGTCTTCAAGATATGTAGGGCGCAGGCCATTTAGGGCTTTAAAGGTCAAAACCAGCACCTTGAATTGTGCCTAGAAAGCTATAGGTACCCAGTGCAGACTATAAAGCACAAGGGTTAAATGCTCATGGTGACTGGTCCCTAAAAGGAGCCAGGCCACCATATTCTGCACCAGCTGCAACTTTTGAACAGTCACCAAGGGCAGCCCAACATAGAGCACATTGAGGTAATGAAGGCATGGATGATGATGGCCAGATATGAATTAGGAAAAAGGGCCACAGTCTCCTCACCAGTTGGAGTTTGTGAAAAGTGCTCCTGGCCACTACCACAACCTGCTGTTTCAGTCTCAGCAAGAGATCCAGAAGTACTCCACGACTGTGAACCTGGGTAACCAGAGGGGTCCGGACCCCATCAATAACAGGAGTCCAATCCCCTCTAAGTCACAAGGTCAGCCAACCATCATCACTTCAGTCTTGCCTGGATTCAACTTCAATCAACTCACCATCATCCAGTCTTCAACAGCAGCCAGACATTGTGTAAGCACAAAGACTGCAGGACCTAGTCATCCACATACTGATTGCACTTCACTCCAAACCTCCAAAAGATCTCGCCCAGCGGCCTCAGGCACACATTGAACAAGAGGGGAGACAAGATGGAATCGTGCAGGACGCCACAGGGGAGGTCCTGAGGGGATGATGAGCAATCTCCCCCCACCACCTGCTGGGGCATCCCCAACAGGAATGAAAAGAGCCACCCAAGAGCAGTCCCACAGTCGTGTCAATACCACCTGACAATCAACTGTTCAAAGATTGCTGAAAGGTGAAAGGTCTAACAAGATCAAGAGGGCACAGTTCTCTTTGTCACTCTCCAAGCGTAGATCATCAACCAAGACCACAAGCACAGATGAGCCTGAAGCTGCTGGGCAACCACCTGTTCAATAAACTTCCCTAAAAGGAGGAGGTTAGAGGCAGGGCGATAGCTGGCCAGTCAGTCAGCGTCCAAAGATGGTTTCTTAAGCAGGGGCTGGACCACCACATTTTAAAGGGTGTCCAACCACCTCCCCTCCCAAACGGAGTCGTTGACAACCCCTGCCAGCAACAGCCCCAATGTCTTCCAGCTGGCTTTTACCAGCCAGGACGGGCAAGGATCTAATTGACAACTGATTGCCCGCAACACTCCAAGCACATCCTCCGCATCAGTGGGCAACACTATTTGAAACTGCATATGTGAGTTCCCGAGCAGGGAGCTTTGCAGTGAACTGTGGTGAGGGAGCCTGCCAGGAACACCCCCCCCTTCCCACCCCCCGCCAGCAGCGGTGGGCCAGTGGAGTTTCAATCAAGCCCTCCAAGACCAGTAAGTAACACTCCAGGGGATTGGGGGGTGGGGGAGAGGGCTCTCCCTTTAAGAGTCCTCACCATGAGCATTTAACACCTGCAGTTCTGGACCACCCTCTGCCTTTCCACACTGCCCCAGGCTCTGGAGTGCTGCCCATACCTCTGGAGCACCCCCTGTGCCTTCCCTACTCACCTGGTCCAGGGTTCTGGAGTGCCCCCCCTTGCACCTCTCCCCCCTCCACCTTGCTCTGGAGCGTCCCTCCTGTGCCTCTCCCTCGCCCCCATGGCTCTGAAGCACCCCCGCTGCCTGGCCCAGGACTCTGGAGCACCATCCATACCACTCCCTCCCCTGCCCAGGGCTCTGGAGTGCCCTCCATGCCTCTCTCCCCTTGCCTGGGGCTCTGGAGCACATGCTGTGCCTTTCTCCCCTGCCCAACCTGGGGATTTGGAGTGTTCCCCCCTCTTTCCCCTGCCTGGCCCAGGGATCTGGAGCATCCCCCACCCCTGCGCCTCTTCCCCCTGTCCAGTATGGGGATCTGACGCACCCCCTTCTGCACCTCTTCCTATCAAGTGGTTGAGATCGCAGAGGGAGATGACTAAGTTCCCAACTGGACCATTTTTCTGCAGGACCTCAAAATTAGCCCATTTAGGGCCATACTGGGAAGTGGGGCCCCCCACAGGTTCTGCACGCCACTATCAGGGCACCAATGTGGGGCCATAAAATGTAGTGCTCAAAGAAACATTTTAAAAGCTAAATAAAAAGAACAATTATAAATATAAATATGTTGTGGCTACAGAATAGGTTTTGATGCAGTTTTAACCTATGCATATAACGCACTCAACAAGTCAGACTGTGAGTAATTCAGTCTTACACAGACCAGCCCTCTTGAAGGGAAAAGTGATCCGGGCAGTTGGGTAATGCCATAATCTACAAATATGCGAGTAACCTTCTCTCTTTAATTTATATATTGTACATGCAACAAGCAAAGCATCTTCACCTGCAACTTCACAGCTTCATGAATGTCTCCCTGTCTCTCCCCTTACCACCCCTCCTCCTGTCCATTCTAGATTGTAAGACCTTCAGGGCAGGGATCTGCCCTGTGTCAGTCTCTCTGACAAAGACTGTTCAGAGCACATTGCCAGAGCTATATAAATAATAAGCATCAAGTCTTATCTCCTGTATAACACAAGCAATTAAATTTCCATCAGTTATTACTATATCAAGCCCACTAACTTGTGTCCTGCTAAAGTATATCTATGATCACGGGTTCTAATTCCGATTTATCCTCCTGCCCCATTTAACATTCTTCTACAATAAAAAGTAGGTGATTTGTCAGATTATAACATATATTAATTTCCCTACACACACTCTCCGCTCTTCCATTGTCCCCTCCCTTGCTCTCCCTCATTTCTCCTGCTCACCTAACCGTCTTCGACCCTTCTCCCTTGCTGCCCCCCATGCCTGGAACTCCCTCCCTGCCCACATCCACCTTGCCTCCTCCCTCCGCTCCTTCAAATCCCTCCTCAAGACGCACCTTTTCCTTGCTGCCTTTCCCAATGCCTGCTAGTCTTTCCCCTTACTCTTACTGTCTGCCCTCCTCTGCTGATTGCTGCTACCAACCTCTTTGTAACCAAGCCAAGCACACGCACCTGAGACTTCGCATCCGCTTGAATGTTTGTTTGTCTTCTCCCCTGTCTCTCCCACTGTCCCCTCTCCCTGTCTCCTTGCCTTTGTCTTTTAGACTGTAAGCCACAGGCAGGGTCCGCGTCTAATTCTATGTCTGTACAGCACCAGGCCACACGACTGGCGCTATATAAATGTATATAATAATAAATAATAAATACTTCTAACAAGGTATATTCTGCTGTGTAGAAAACAGCTCATCTACAACTAGTTTAATACCAGATGCAAATCTTGATTAAAGTTTTACAATGACTGTTTCCCCAACAGTAATGGCATATGACATATACCTTACCATACTTGTAGCTTTGATGTACACATTATCTTTCAAATGGCAATTTCCATCATTAGGAATTACTATCCCTGCCAATTTACTATCCAGAGCCAGATGGGAGGTTTGGTCCGTCATCACGAGAAGTAGACGCTTTGCTTCTTTGCGCCAACCGATGTGGCTCTAAGAAAAATAAAATATTAACTCTTAATTTTATAATTTTGAATATGAAAATTCAGCATTGATATTTACATATAGACACTTGAATGATGATAAGAATAACACCTGAGGCTGAGTTTAAGCCCTACTCACGTTGTACAAAATACTAAGAGGCCTCATTTATGTGACAAAACTTCTACTGACTAATCAAGATTTCATTCACAGGGCGTTTATAGACGATCCCGCTGAAAAGCGGGATCGTCCTGCGCCGACATCTCTTCCCCCGCCTTCTCTGTCTGCCGTGTCTGATGTTCAGACACGGCGCAGAGTGAAAGCACGCATGCGCGCTCTTCTGCGCATGCGCACTCGCCCACGGAACCCGGAAGTGCGGCGTAAAGCCGGCACTTCGGGAATCCGCGTCGGAGGGGGCAGGATCGCCTGCCCCCTCCGACGCGGGGTAAGACCCTGGCTAGGCAATTAGACGAGCGCATAGAAAGGCGGCTGATCAAAGGATCAGCCGCCTTTTTTGTCTCGTCTATAAACGCCCACAGTCTTTACCTTTGATAAAGCATTATGACCCCAATGCTGTAAAATCTACTTCAGCAAAATGCCACACATATATGCATAAGAACTCTCCAGGTTTGGGCCCAGTTTAGTAATGTATGGGTGAAAACAAATGTGACGGTGGTGAGGCAGCTGGGGTGAGTTCAGTGGGGTGAATCACTGCAGCCACCATTCCTTGGGTTGGCAGGGAGGGATGTTCGCATGAGCAGCCCTCAACCCTTGAGCTGGGCATGTGGGCTGCCAGCACAGGTCTCTCAATCAACCCCAGGGCACTCACCCTGGTCCCACTGAACACCTGATGGGGGAGCATGGAGGAGTCAGCGTGCTCCTTCAAGCTCCCCTGATCAGCTGTTCAGCGGGGCTGGGATGAGTGTGCTTCCCCAGACCTCCCTGATCAGCTGTTTGGTGGGGTTGGGTGAACATGGGGGCCCGATCCACTGACCCTGCCTTGCACTGGGGTTGGGCAGACCTACCAAAAGCATGGGCCTGTGTTGACCTGGATTAGCCCAGGTGGGCCAGCTTTGGCCCAGTATGTGTCTCTAAGTTTTTCTTGAGGACACACCCTATAGCAGCCAGGAATTTTTTGAAGGCATAAATAAGCATGAGAATAAGGGTGAGCCAGTCGATATAGTGAATCTGGATTTTCAGAAAGCGTCTAATAAAGTCCCTCATGAGAGACTCTTGAAGAAATTAAAAAGTCATGGGATAGGAGGCAGTATCCTATTGTGCACTGACAACTGGTTAAAAGGATAGGAAACAATGAATAGGACTAAATTCTCAGTTTTCACAATGGAGAGAAGTAAATAGTGAAGTGCCCCAGGGATCTGTACTGGAATTGGCATTGTTTAATATATTCATTAATGCTCTGGAAAAGGGAGTAAAGAGTGATGTGATCAAATATGCAGATGAGACAAAGTTATTCAAAGTAGTTAAAACATGAGCAGACTGAAGAATTGCAGGAGGATCTTGCAAGATGGTGTATAAACGGCAAATGAAATTTAATACAAAACTTAATACCTCACCCCTCCTGACACGCAGCTTGGGGTGGCTAACAACACAATAAAATATAAACATAGTAAGTATAAAAACTATAAAAACTATCAAAAATACAAATGATATAAACAACAATAATAATATAAAACAGGTAAAAACATTTAAATATCCACAAAAGAGTCATCCAAACTCCACCCCCACACCCCACCCTAACCCAGTTCCCCCATCCTTCACCCGTCTCCACTGCCAAAAGCCTGGCGGAACAGCCAGGTCTTACACTGCCTCCTGAAAAAGGAGAGGGTCAGGGCCGTCCAGGCCTCAGCTGGGAAGGCATTCCATAGCCATGGCATGGCCACAAAGAATGCCCTCTCCATTATGGCCTCCTGATACACATGGGGGACCTCGAGCAGGGTGCTCCCAGTGGACAGCAGGGTCCAGGGAGTGAGGCAGTCCTGTAGGTATGTGGGGCCCAGGCTGGTTAGAGCTTTATATGTAAGCACCAACACCCTGAATTGGGCCCGGAAGACTACAGGTAGCCAGTGCAGAGAATTAAGCACAGGTGTAACGTGTTCCCAGCGACCCGTTCCCATAAGAGGATGGGCCGCCACATTCTGCACCAGCTGCAGCCTCCAAGCCATCACCATGGGTAGCCCCACATAGAGCATGTTACAATAGTCCAGTCTTGAGGTGATGAAAGCATGGATGAGAGTGGCCAGGTCCGAGCCTGAGACATATGGCCGAAGCCACCACACCAGATGTAACTGGCGGAAAACACTCCTCACCATACCCCCAACCTGAGCATCCAGGTGGACAGAATAGAATCCTGCGGAACTCCACACGCGAGGTCTCGGGAAGATGAAAAATCATCACTGCTGGGTTCTCCCAAGCTAGGAAGAAGCGGAACCATTCAAGAACAATTCCACCCACTCCAGCTCTGTCCCGCAGGTGAGTCACCAACATCTCATGGTCAACAGTATCAAAAGCAGCCTACAGATCTAATAGAATCAGCAGGGTCAAACGACCCTGATCCAATTTGCGGCGAAGGCCGTCAACCAATGCACCAACGCAGTCTCAGTGCCATAACACAGTCGAAAACAAGACTGCGAAGGGTCAAGGAAACCGACATGGTACAGATGCCCCTGTAGCTGCCAAGACACAATTCACTTAATAACCTTCCCTAAAAAGGATAGGTCAGAGACTGGTCAGTAGCTGGCGAGAGAGTCAATGCCAAGAGATTGTTTCTTGAGCAAGGGCCACAACACTGCCTCTTTGAGGTGGCTTGGCACCATGCCCTCCTGAAGGGAGGTACTGATCACCTCCACCAGCACCAGCCCCAACATCTCCCAGCTGGCCTAAACCAGTCAGGACGGGCATGGGTATAGTTCACAAAAGGTGGCCCCTAAGAGCCCCAAGGACATCCTCCGCATTGGCGGGAGGTACCCACTGAAACTGATCCCATAAAATTGGACAAGGCAGGGCCTCCATAACCTCTGGTTCTCCCATTGTAATAAGTGCGACGTCAAAATCGTGGTGAATACACATGATTTTATCCACGAAATAGTCCAAAAACATGTCACAGTGGGCACCGGATGATTCCAGTTCCAGGTAGAGGGAGGCCAGACCGACCAGCCCCCTTACCACCCAGAAAAGCTCAGCTGGACGGGACTTCGCAGTCACGATGAGAGTGGCAAAGAACCCCTTTCTTGCCGCCCGCACAGCCACAGCATAGGTTTGTAAACTCGTTCAATGCTGAAATCTGTCAGCTTCAGCACAAGAGTGGCGCCACCGTCGCTCCAACTGCCACCCTTCGCATTTCAGCAACCGCAGATCCTCAGTACACCAAGATGGCCTGCGGTCCTGACACTGAGGGAGCGGACGCCTAGGAGTAGTCCTGTTGATGGCCTCAGCTAAAAAGGTGTTCCAGAAAGCCACAAGATCACTGAGCGAACGGTCAGTAAGATCGGAGGGTAATTCCCCCAGAGCATTCTGGAACCTCTCTGGTCCCATTAGTATCCAGGGGCAAACCAACCTAACTGGTTCTGCACCCAACTGGGACAAGTTCAGTGTCGACAAGTTCAAAATGATGCACATAAGGAAAAATAATCCAAACTATATGTATACAATGCTGGGTTCTAAATTAGGCGTTACCCTTCAGGAAAAGGGCGTTGGAGTCAAATCCTCCTTAATACACTGGGTAGGGGGTGGGATATTCAGATTAAATCTGTAACTGCATGGAACAGGCCATTACGGATTAATCTGTACTGAATCAAAACAGCGTGACAAGTCTGTTTCACCACCATTTAGGAAAACGGCAGCTGTTCTGCACATGCGCTGCAGCCATTTTGTGCATGCACTGATTGGCTGCCCTTTTCCAAAATGCTGCCAACTTTTAGAAAAGTGCAAAAATGTAGAGCAGTCCAGCAGCCATTTTGTCCATGCGCAGTAATTTTTAAAAAAAATTATTTTTAAAAAATTCGTAACACGAATCCGCATTTAAATCCAATAACTTTGGAAAACAAAAATAAACCGATACAAATATGCATCCGAAAGATCACTCCTTTTATTGAGAAGGGGTGTGCAATTTGTTTTTTTGTTTTTAATTACTAAAACAAATTGAGCTCCATTTTTTTTATTAATTAAGATTAGAAAACAAATTAATAATAAATTTTTCATTTGAAAAGAAAAAAAATCACTGTGCATGCACAAAAATGTCTGCCGGATCATTCTGTTCATGCTCTTTTCCAAATTGGTGGCGATATTGCCACTGCCATTTTAGAAAAGGGTGTGCATGTGCAGAATGGTTCAGCGGCCATTTGTGCATGCACAGTGATTTTAATTTTTTAATTTTTTAGTATTTTAAAAATGGAAAATGTTACAAAAACAATGGCTTGTAAATGAAACCCCCAAAACGAAGGAATTTTTCACAACAAAAACGAACTCTAATATTGAGTCCAGACTCTACTAAAACGTTTACATTAAAGTCTGATTTTAATCGTGTGTGTGTGTGCGTGTGATACTTTTAATTTTTTTATTATTATTTTGAGGCCAAGCTTTTATACAAATGGGTCACATGGCACAACATGTCATGCACTGCATTAAGGGCTTAATGTTTCAATAATACAAGGTCTATGCTACTGGGCACAAGGGATTAGGAAAAGTGTGTTAGAAGAACCTGGTTTAATCATCTTAAGATGAAAAGGAAATCTAAAAATCACACTTTTATAACATACTAAAAATATGCCGCTCATCCGTTAACAAAGCCCCCTTCATTCATGACCTCTTCCTTTCTCACCGTTTTCAACTCCTTGCACTTACTGAAACCTGGATCTCTCCCTCTGACTCTGTCACTCCTGCCACCCTCTGCTCTGGAGGCCTTTCGTTCTCTCATTGGTCCCGCCCCAAAGGCCGAGGTGGTGGCGTGGGCCTTCTCCTCGCCAACCCCTGTTGATTCCAGCCCCTTTCCCCACCCCCCTCCCTATCCTTCCCCGCCATCGAGGCTCACTCTGTGTATCTCTACTCCGCCCCTTCGCCTTCATGTCGCTGTCATCTACCACCCCCCTGGCCTCCTCCCCTCTTTTCTCCCAGACTTTGAATCCTGGCTTACCTTCTTCCTCTCCGATGATACCCCCGCTCTCATTCTTGGTGACTTCAACATCCATGTTGAGACACCTTCCCAGCCCTCTATCTTCCACTTTCTCTCCCTAACCTCCTCCTTTGATCTCCACCTCTGGACTGATTCCCCCACCCACACCGACGGCCACTCTCTCGACCTCATCTTCTCCAGAAACTGTCCTGTTGCTGACCTCTCCTTTGACCTTTGTCCCATGTCTGACCATATCTCACTTCCTTCAACCTCTCCCACCAACCCACATCTTCTCCACGTCCCTTCCATGATTTACAGGCTATCAACCCTTTAGACTTTGATTCCTCCCTGTCCCCCCTCCTCCCCTCTCCTCCTCCTCCCGACATTGCCATCTCTTTTCTCAACGCCTCTCTCACCATGACCCTCGACTCTCTTGCTCCCCTCTCCTCCCGCCCCGTTCGACCCCCAAACCGCCGTCCTTGGCTCATCCCTACTATCCGCTACCTCCGCTCCTGCGCCTGGGCTGCTGAACGCCTCTGGCGCAAATCCCATCCCCACCCTGACTTCCTCCACTATAAATTCTCCCTCTCTTCCGCTATCTTCCTGGTGAAGCAACACTACTATGCCTCCCGGGTTGAATCCTACTCTCGTGACCTCTGCCTCCTCTTCTCCACCTTTGATTCCCTTCTCAAGCCCCCTTCCACCCTCTTCCCTTTCTGCTCAGGATCTCGCATCATTCTTCACCTCAAAGATTGACAAGATCCGCCAGGACATTGCATCCCACCCGTCTCCTCTCCCGGCTCCCTCACCACTCCCTCCCCCTCCACTCCTCTCCTCCTTCCCTCCTGCCTCCCTTGAGGAAATCTCTTCTTCCAACCTCTCCACCTGCCCTCTCGACCCAATCCCCTCCCGCCTCCTGACCTCCATTGCTCCCACTGTTGCCCCTCCTTTTACATGTCATTAATCTCTCCCACTCCAATGGCTCCTTCCCCTCTGCCTTCAAGCATGCCACTGTCTCTCCCATCCTCAAAAAGTCCACCCTTGACCCCTCTAGTTACCTTTGCCTCTAAGTTTCTGGAACGTGTTGTCTACTCCTGCTGCCTGGACCTCCTCTCTGCCAACTCCTCCCTGGACCCTCTCCAATCTGGCTTCCGCCCCCTTCACTCCACTGAAACTGCCCTTGCCAAGATCACCAATGATCTACTTGTTGCTAAATCTAAGCGCCTTTACTCCATTCTTGTCCTCCTTGACCTCTCTGCTGCCTTTGACACGGTCGACCACTCACTCCTACTGGACTCTCTTCACTCCCAAGGCTTCTGCGGCTCTGTCCTTGACTGGTTCTCCTCCTACCTCTCTGACTGCTCCTTTAATGTGTCTCTTCCCAATTCCAACTTCTCCTCCCTCCCCCTCTCGGTTGGGGTCCCCCAAGGCTCTGTCCTGGGCCCTGTCCTCTTCTCTATCTACACCCTGTCCCTTGGCAAACTCATTGCCTCCCACAGCTTCCAATATCACCTTTATGCTGACGACACTCAACTCTATCTCTCCACCCCCTCTCTCTCCCCTTCTGTCCAAGCTCGCCTCATCAACTGTCTCTCTGATATCTCTGCCTGGATGTCCCAACATCAGCTCAAGCACAACATGGCTAAGACTGAACTCCTCATCTTTCCTCCCTTCCCTTCCTCTCCCTCTTCCCTTCCATCCTTAGTGATGGGGTCAGCATCCGCCCTGTTCCCCAAGCCCATAGCTTGGGCTACGTCTTCGACACTCACCTTTCCTTTAAACCTTAGATCGACTCTGTTGCCAAGTTCTGTCACTTTGTCCTCCACAACATTGCTCAAATTCGTCCCTTTCTCTCTGTCTCCTCAGCCAAAACCCTTGTTCACGCCATGGTCATCTCTCGTCTTGACTACTGCAGCCTCCTCCTTAATGGCCTCCCCCGCTCTCACCTGTCCCCTCTTATCTCCATCCAAAACTCTGCTGCTAGGGTCATCCACTCAGCCCGTGGCTTCGACCATGTGCAGCCTCTACTCTCCTTGCTTCACTGGTTCCCCCTTCCCCAACACTTCCTTCACAAAGTCCTGGTGTTTACTTACAAATCCCTTCACAACCTGGCTCCCCCTTACCTCTCAGCCCTAGTCTCCTTACACACTCCTGCATGCACTCTCCGCTCCTCCTCTGCCCCCACCCTCACTCTCCCTTGTCTCCCCTATCCGCCTTCGTCCCTTCTCCCTTGCTGCCCCCCATGCCTGGAACTCCTTCCCTGCGCACATCCGCCTTGCCCCCTCCCTCCGCACCTTCAAATCCCTCCTCAAAACCCACCTCTTCCTCACCGCCTTCCCCAATGCCAGTTAGAACTTTCTTTTCAATATTTGCTGCCTGCCCTCCCCGCAGACTTCTGCCTAACCGCAACCAAGCCAAGCACGTGCACCTGAGACTTCGCATCCACTTGAATGTAATTTATCCCTTGTCTCTCCCTATGTCCCCTCTCCTTGTCTTCCCGCTCCGTGTCTATTAGATTGTAAGCCGTAGGCAGGGACCACATCTATCTTATTGTTCTGTAAAGCGAGAGGTACACAGCTGGTGCTATAAAAATGCTGCTTATAATAAAATAAATAATAATAATAATAATAATAATAACACAAATTTCTTGAGCACTATAAAATTATAGTGTTATAACATATAGATTTGGTTTTATATTTATATAATTTCTTTTTTAAATTAACTGAGGTACAAATGGAAATGCTTTCTCCTCTCCCAGTCTCCTTGGACCCTTCAGGTGGCTGCGAGATTAGAGAGCACCCCTCCCCAATTCTTCTTGAGATGCAGCCCTGGGGAGAACTGGGAGTCCTGACACTCCCCATCAACAAAAGATATACCAAATCTAATGTTGAGACTATATTTGGTCTTAATTTCTCTTTTAAATTAACTGAGGTACAAATGGAAAAAATAATTTAAATCCATGAATTAAAAATCAGGGCTTCCCACTGGTTGATTTAAATAATGATTTTAATCAATGCACCCTGCTCTTCAATCTCTATGTTAGCTCTTCCAGGTCAAATTATTTTATCATTATAGTCAACAACTAAGGGACTTTTCACATGGGCGCCCCTGCATGCAGTGGGGGGGAAGGGGTGGGTGCACGCCCGTGCGAACGCTGTGGCAGGTGCGGGAAGGATAGGAGACAAACTTGCTGGGTAGGTAACTGCATTTTAACATAATCATTTCCCAGAGTAAAGTGACAATACACTGAATGTTATTAACTAGCCCTCATAAATCTCCCTATTTTCTCAAATAGATAGAGCTTTCTAATTCAGCTTCCGGACACATTGGAGATTACAGTGGGAGGAAATTTGGAGAAATTAGATAAAAAGATCACAGTATGCATGATTACTCTAAGATGGGGATGGAGAACCCCAGACCCAGGGGCCAAATACAGCTCATGGTTAGTTTTTATGTGGTCTCTCTCCAGATCTTGGATCAGGCCCCTGGATGCAGTTCCTACACCTAAGTATTGAAAAACAGGGTGGGTAAAGGAGCCGAGATGAGGGCATGCACACAAGGATAAGAGAGAAATCCATGGCACAGATCCATGATCTGGACCCTCCTCTTCTTGGAAGCTTCACTTAAGCACCCCTGCCCCCGACTTCTATGCAGCATTTGGATTTCATATTCATTTTCAAATTGGCCCCTGGGAGGAAAAGTTCCCCACCCCTGCTCTAAAGGACTCAATATCATTACAAAGAGTTTCGTTAATGAATTGCTCAACTACCTCTCATTTGTTTCTTCTTACCTGGCACACTGCTGCCTGAAGCATAGCATCAAAACCCCCTTCAGGTGTATCAATGTTTCCAGAGATTTTTTGTTTTTGCACGGCGTTCTTGAATTCTACTATGTTGTCAGTCAAGGACAGCACATGAATGTAGCCATGAGGTGGCATACAATCTAAATTATAACCACTGTTTGAGAAAACAAGACACATAAAACATATTTGCTATCCTTATCTGAGAGTAATTTTTTAACACCACCAAAACTAATTTTGCCTTACTAGGTGTGTGGATATACACACATACTTGGGGGTAAGGGGGGGGGGGGGAACGACAACTGTACACTTGGTTTAAAAAAAATATTATATGAAAATAATCAAAATCTAATGACATTATAGTAATAAGCAACATTGCAAAATTTAACTTACTGTACAGTATTTCCATACAAGATACAGTATAACCTTTTATTATATTATCAATTTTGAAATCCTTAAGGAATTAAACAAGCACACTTTACATGCATATTTACAATGTGTGAGGAAAAGATTACTGGATAGAAATATTCTGAGCCTACATCCTGTTCTGAACACTCGCAATAGGATCAAAACCTACGTTAAAAATTGTAAGGGCCTAGACTGGGGTGGACAAAGTTTCCTAATCCCAAGAGCCACATCCATTTACCACAATGGGGCCAAAGAGCCGCATGTGCCTCTAAAGCCACAATTTGCCCACTTCAGGCCTAGACATAAGGGTACAACTCATTTTGAGAGCAACAATAATTACATATCTGCATAAACCAGTGCAAAGAAGTTAAATGATGACTTCATTGGAACTTAAACAGAGGTTTAGGGTGGAAACAGACAACACATTACCTACCCACAGGGTGTTTTGTGTGTGTGCTCATGCAAAAAAAACCCACTGTGGGCAGGCATAGTAATAGACAACCCAGCTTGATGTGTGGTCAAAGGCCACCCACCAATCTGGGACGTGGTTGGCGGGGTGGGGAGGATGGGTTGGAAGCTGGTGCGTGATGTGGTTCACTCTGTGTCACAACCTCTGTCTAGGGGTGCTCTCTTCTCTCCCAGATGCTTAGATGCAAACCTCCACTAATAGACGAAAGGAGTGAGCACCTTCTCCCTTCCTCCACTGGTGGAGGGACACAAGGGGAGGTGCACTCTTATTTCACAGCCACTCAGGGGCAACAGGGCCCCACAGAAAACTGGGAAAGGAAAAAGCACCCCTTTCCTAATTTCTCTTGCACAATGCACTCCCTCCCTGTAGCCGTTTGCAATGCTGCTCAGGTCAGTGCTGCGATACCGGCTCTTGCTTAAATTGTGCTGCAAGCAGCTAAGAGGAGGACATGTAAGAGCAATCAGCGAGGAAGTGCTTTCTCCTCTCCCAGCCTCCCTGGACCTGTTAGGTGGCTATGGGGTGAGAGAGCACCCCTTCCTAATTCTTCTTGTGATGTAGCCCTGGGTAGAACTGGGATTGGAATCCCTGATCCTGGAGTTGCCTCAGACTGCCGGTGAAAACAGACAAAACAGTAGCCCAGATTATCTCCCTCCAGATGGGTGGCAACTTGCCTGTCTATTAGGTGGCCATCAAATGTTTATCCACACCTGCCCACCTTGCATTCCCCACTCACAGAGTCATCCTGATGAATGTGGAGACCGCTGTGCGGCAGCATACTGACTGATGTATGCAAATGTGCGTCCATGTGGCAGTCTCCCGACTGTTAAGTGTGCATGCAGCCTCCACATGCATGCAGGTCTACCGGGACCACAGAGTACCAGGCGGTCAGGGGAGCAACCGCATCTCAGTGGTGGAGGGAGGGGGGCTGAGCGCAGCAAGGAGGAATGCCTGCCTATCTGGCTCGCTGCATGGAACCTGCAAGTGGCAGCTGCACACAGGTTCCACTGAGTGACCCCGGACACCAGTAGGCTAATCTCTCATCTGTTAACACTCTGCATCACAAGTGGCTAGGGGGAGGGAGTGCTCTCTTGTCTCCCAGCTGCCTAGGGGAGCCTGGGGCACCCAGGTAGCTGGGAGAGGAGAGGGCACCCCCTTCCTAATTGCTCTTGTGTTGCAGCTCAGGCCAGTGCCAGGATCCTGGCACTGGGCCAAGCCGCACTGCAAGAGTAGGCAAGACGACCTGCTACTGCTGGGGCTAGAAGGGAAACCCTTCCCTGCTGCCCCTGGCAGCAGCAGAAGCTATGGCAGGGAATGGACCTGGTCCACAGTCTTCTCTCTGCAGCAGCTTCCAATCCCCCAGATCCCCTCATTCCACACAGCTGTTGTAACAAATGGTACAACAGCTACGTGAAAGGGCAGAGTGGGTGGGGAAACAGAGTGGCAATCATGGCAGGTTCAACAGAGCTTGAGGCTACATCATGAGTAGCCAGTGCACAGCCACCATGGAGCAGCTGTGATGAACAATGAAATGATGAAACGGCCAAAATACTGAAGTGAAGATTCATACTAAAGAATTGAAACTGCAAACAAAAATGGAAGCAAATATCACTTTAAAGTTTGTGTGACTTAGGTAGTTTTTAAATGGGTGGGTGCGGGGGGATCGGTCCGTGTGTGCTTGGTGGACTGCACACACACTTCCAGTGGGTGGGAAAGGGTTTAGATGGCAGCGGCTGGGTGTGCACACCCATCCATCCGTTGGCTACCCATGACCCCACACAGTGCAACCTGGGAATTTCTAGATTGTACTGTGGAGGAAGGTGGGTGGAGGGAGGTGGGGGAGCATGGGTCGTGGGAGAATGCGCCCACCTACCCCCACTTTTACATGGGCGCTGTGTGGAGCTGCATGGCAGTGTCTCGTGTATAAACACCTTAAAACAAATGCAACTCTACCCAAGCAGATGAATTCAGTATTTGCTTTGAATATACCTTTCTGGTCAAAATTACACATATAGCATCTACCTTGCTGACAGTTTATATCTCGATTAAAAAAATAATAATTTAAGATTACATGAAAAATCTTCCATAATAATCAGGCTAAATCTAGAAAAAATAACTGATATAAAAAACACTGATTCTAAGTTTTAAAATGTATATACATACTAATAAACTGTAGAGTAATAACATTAATGTCAAGAACATAACAAGTTTAGTGGAATAGTTATTTTTGACCTCACCCAAATATTACATACCTGCACTGGTTATGGATTCTACCAGGGTGAATACTAATATAAGGTGTTACAGTCTTATCCACGTAAGATCCAAATCCAAGCCGAAAATCAAGGGAAATATTTGCCATCTTTTGAGATAAATCAAATCCGACAGAGTTTAATTTTTCTATATTATTGTGCATAGAGGCTGAGACATCAACTAAATAATAAAGGTCCACAGGATATTTCTCTAGAGGATGGATTTTTAACATAAAGCTTGCTTCAACTCCTAGTAAAAAAGGGAAGAAAAAATGTAGTAAATATTTCTAAAACCACATATTCTTTTTAAAAGAATACTATAAATTTACCTTTAGTATTGCAACGTCTTAACATTTGCAGCAAGCCATGAAAAGCATATAAAGTAGATGAAAAATAAAAAAGGCAGTATGTTTGGTAAAATACATATTAAACAGATTTTTAAAGAGTTTTTATTGTAGAAAAAAAATGCCTTTTGCTAGGTGTCTTTTAAACTCCAGATTATGCAATCTATTTTGCATTATACTAAACAGGAGCTATGACTCAAGAAGCAGATGGATTAGCATGCAAATTGCAGCCAGTAACGTCGAAGCTGGTAATATGTAAATCATGTGTTTACTTTGCTAAAAAACAGAGTCCATTTTCCGCTTGGTAAACTGCGTAACTTCCATTTACAAGACACATGTGTACCCTAAACAGAACAGAATCTGAAATGCTAAGGTATGCTGGAATTAGAGTTTTCTATAACTGTCTATATAACCTTGCCCTGCTAGCTATCTGCGTTCAGATAGTGCCTGTTGTTTGGAGATCCTGCCATCCCACCTTTAGTTCATGGGCCAAGAGCTGAAAATTCACATGTCGGTATCAGGTAAGGTGGCAAAATTTCATTCTCTTTTTCTGAAAGGTGTATGTCTGTGGATTATATTTTCACATGATAACCAGTTCTGAGTGGTTTACTGTTTTAAATTTATGTTATATGGATTTTTTAGCTTAATCGTTTTATGATGTCATCAAGATGTCCGAAACATTTTTAAAAATTCAACCTATAACGTCATCCAAGTGACCGATTTTAATTTTTAAAACACCATTGGAAAGCCAATGAAATTTGCTACAATTATCAGTACTTACAAGAAATCTGTAAGTAAGTACTGATAATTACATTATCCATTACCGTTTTCACGGTATAAGCTGTAGAACAAGGAAAAGTCCATTTCCCCCACATTTTATATGGTTTACTGCATGCCACACTTTATCTACTATAGATATGCATGTAAACATCAATAGTCAATTTTAGCTTACTCTTTTGCCTTTTCAGAGCCATGCCATGAATAAATTAATTATTGTAAACCATAGTTAGAAGCATTGTTTAATATGCAACAATGTTTCCATCGTTACAAAAGTTATACTTTCATCATTCCACACCTGCCAACCATTTGAATGTTCGGCACTACTCCAATTGCCTTTCGAGTCCTCCAGCTCAACTGCAAAGTCTACATCTTGTTTTTTCTGGTTGCTACATGTCCGTAGTTTGCACATATCAGTGCAAGTAAGTCCATTGGATAGGCATGTGTAGCTTGGCAGTTGGTCGGAATGCACATACCTGCATAACAACATCTCCAAAACTGCAATTAGCACTGGTGGTTCACACATCCAATTTATAACAAGATCACCATCTGTGTCTGTCGTCCATTCGCAACCTTTTAAGCTAGGTACAATTATTGGATGGCTTTGTAGACAGCACCTCCAAATGCCTGCCTGGAAGTTGGCCTGAAGAGCGTGCATGAATAGGCAGTCCTATTAAAAGTATGCTAAACTTGTCTCTTGTTTACATGCATATCTGCAGCAGGTAAAGTGTGAAATGGAGTAAGCCATATGAAAATTGGGGGGGGGGGCAGGGCGGGGGGAGAATGGACTTTTCCTTGTTCTATGGCTTATACCATGAAAACAGTTATGAATAACGTAATTATCAGTATACCTTATTTGTAGCTGATTTCATTGGCTTTCCAACGGTGTTTTAAAAATTAAAATCGGTCACTCGGATCCCATTATACCTTGAATTTAAAAATATGTTGTTTCAGCAAACTTGATGACATCATAAAACTATTAAGCTACCACTCAGAACTGGTTATCATGTGAAAACATAATCCACAGACATACACCTTTCAGAGACACAGAATGAAATTTTGCCACCTTATCCGATACTGATTTCTGGTCTGACCCACAGACTACTTAAGTTAACAGGTGATCATGACTTTGCTGCGGCAGGCCCCTCCATGGGGAACTTGCCCCCTCCAGCTATTTTGTCTCAGTTCTTCTCTCACCTTCAAAAAGCACATGAAGATTTGTTTATTCTCCAGGTGCTTTTAGAGGATCCACTGCTGGTTTCCCTCAATGTATTTTTCCTCCCTCTCCCTCCCCCCACCCCCAAACTGTTTTAAATTTATGTTATATGGATTTTAGGTTATTTTATTGTATTACTGCTGTAAAGTACTCCAAGCACTGTTCAGGGGGTGGGGGGTGGAATGATGAGGATTGTTTTTGCTGTTCAGTGACACAGCAATGCACCCACCCTACCACAACATTTCTCTAGCCAAAGATTAACTCACTGTTGGGACCACTGTTTTGTTCTTTGCCAGTTGCAAGGCCCCTACCACACTATTATGGGTCTTCCCATGTGAATAACAAGGTAATGTCTGCCATTGAAAGTAGAAGAAAATGCATCTGCTTTAGTGGACACTAGCATTACATCATGGTCTGTGGCATTGTTCTGGGTGTCACTTGAGGCTCATTTTTATGGGAATTCTGAAAATGTCAAGACTCCTGCTCTCTGCATCTTCAATGCCCATTGCCTTAAGTGACATCAGACCAACATTGTAGAAGAAACAGAATTTGTTCAATAGTGTGAAACAGATTCTACCTGGTGGCTGCAGCCACAGGGGGTATATTCGTCCGTTATGTAGCTCTGGCAGTATGGATCTTTAGCTTGCTGCTATGGTGTGGTTTTACCCTACCTCTTTCATTCTCAATATTTTGGCATTTTCTGCCTTTGCTGATAGCTCTTGGTGAACTCTGGATTTTCTCATCCTCGTCCTAGTTCAGGATGAAGGCATGAGTCTCTGATTCCATTCACAAAGATGCTGGCTGGTGCACTGAGGGAGTGATGGCTCTTGAATAGGTATAGGGTAACTACTGGCAAATAGTTGTAGATAGTTGTTAGCTGGTCAGAAATAATTTGTTTAAATAAGGGCTTCCGAGTACATACGAGAGAGACTAGGGGGAACACACAATGCTACTGCTGGGCCCTTGACCTACTTCCCAGATTTTCACCATGCCTTGGTGGCCACTGGCAGATCAGAATTTACTACATGCTACTCGCTACTTTTGTTTGTGACTGTTACTAATGGATAGTGAATCAAGTAGCCTGCTGCTCTTGTTTATTAACGAGCAAGCAGCTGATGAATGAACATTTACTGAGTGTTGGCATGGGGTTGCTCCCTCAGACTACACTCAGAAGGCTGTGAGACCTAACTGGACATCTTTTTATGTGCTGTGTGCAGCAAATAGATTCTGACACATATGGCCTTTTTGCAATGAGCAGAGCCGGAAAAATAAAGTGAATTTTGACAGGGGCTTGACTCACGTCTCCCTAGCCAGTCAAGGACTCAACAGCTGATAAGCCCCCAGGACGCTTTGGCACCCAATAGCCCTTGAGAACATGTCAACGTGGGGCCAGTTGTGGGCCATGTGTTTAGACCAATATGTAACAGCGAACTAAACTATATACTGTTTAAGTGAAGAGAAACACCATCTCTACTCTCATCCTGTTTGGAACCATCAATGTCAGGAAGAACCCAGCTTTGTCATAATATTATCTGTAACTGGACCTTGGACACTGAACCTTCTGTTCCCATAGATATCTTGGAAAACAATGGATTGTAAGGGTATTTAAACCCTGGCCTTTAGGCAACTAGTCAGAGCAGTGTCTTTGAGCTATCCCCACTCTGGTCACTGTTGCTCTCCTGACTAGACTAAATGCTTGGCCAGAAGTCAGTCTGTCTATCAGCTGGTTCAAATAAAGTTTACCAGTTCTTCTGCAGAAGACTCCTGTTGCATTTGTGTATTGTGTGAGTGGGTTCCTGCCAGTCTCAAGGCTCTATGCCCTGGTGCCCAGCACCAGCCTGTGGGCTGTGTGAAAACACTGAATGGCAGAGTGTTTTTGTAGACAACAAGTAAGTGGCAAGGCCTAATGATACCAAAAAAGATACCCTTAAAGGTGACTTTACAAAACAGCCTGCACCAAAACCCCTGCTATATAGAGCTTGACATGGTGCCATGAGAAAGTAGTAAGAAAGTAGGATTGGACAAGGGAAGGTAGGTAAGTTTACAAGAGAGAAACAATTGTTCAAAGGCCAGTGCAAAAACCATACATAAATAATAAAAATAAATATCTATTTGTAAATGTCTAACGACAGCATATACTTATGGCATATCACACATGATTCTTTAATAGAGCTACACCAATATACATCAGCTGAGTATGAGTATCTAAAATGGCAGATATTTCCTCACAAAACAATGGTTTTATCTGCTTGCCCGAGGAAAAAAATTTGAGCACATTTCCATCTGAAAATGTTAATCCTTGTCCATAAACAGCCATTAGCAAAACAAAATTTCAGACTGCTTAGATTCCACCTACATACTTCCCACTTGACAATGTAAATGGACTTTTTGTAAATTAACTTCACAAAGTTTCCAGTTTGAAGTGCAACTCCCACAATGTGAAATATTTTGTGATGAATAGAGCTTTTATTTTCTTCCTTCTAAATCCATGCTTTTCACATTCACTTACATGATCAGGAAAGCCAGGATTAACAAAAATCAACGAACTTTTACATTAACATACCAAACCAACGCAATACAGTGGACAAAATTAACACTTGTGCAAATCCTCTAAATATGCTCTACTAATCTGACATAATTGAAGTCAGAAAGTGTCCAGTAAGTCTGTTCAGTTATGGTTTTCAGCACTCTTGGCTATTCCAGTATTGTCCTGAGCAAGAACTGGCAACTACTATGGAGTATATCACACTCTGCAGAGCTTTTTGATATGAGCTAATGCCTATTAGGACTAGATTAAAATTCTAAACTTACACAGATTACATTATTTAAAAAAAATATAAATTTCCACATAGTCTGTTGACAAATCCGCTAATACCTTCAATTTAAGAAACAAACATAGTTATGAAGAGGGAAGCATTATTTTTACAAGGACAGTGGGACAAGCTTATCCATGGTGGTAACTCAGGGTGTTCTCATACATGACGGTAGCACATTTTAATCAGCTTTAGCGTGGATTAAACCGGGTGCCACCGTCATGCCTAAAGGCACCCACCAGATGTTACCTCAGGCTATTAGTAGCATTAGCCCAGGCTGTGTGTCAGGACCATCCCCAACACACAGTCTGGGCTAAGTACTACCACCAACCAAGTAAGGGCTACCCAACTGGGGGTAAAAGCAGTCCATTATGGATGATGGCCTGCTGTACTTACCCCAGTCTGGAGTGGCAGTGCTTCCAGGAAGCCAGGATGGTCATCATAGCTGTCCATCAGGGGCGGGGACATGCAGACACATGTCCATGAGGCTCCCCACCCCCCGTGAGTGATGGATCCCACCACGGATTGGAGCACCCAGTGGCGGGACCCATCACATCTGAAAACACCCTCTATGTCCAACAAATGAACACAGCTAGTTGGGATTCACGTGCCCTGAATGTATTTTCACTTAAGCAACGGACACCACAAATCATCTGAAGTGAGGCACTCCTGGTTTGTTGGTGAATGCTACTACTGACACCAAGGTACCAACAACAGCCCCTGCTACTCTGTAAAGTCCCTCATGCTTTTATTTTCTTCAGAAACACACCGAGTCACAGACACAGGACTTTCTACTATCAGTATGAAATGTGTACTAACTGACAGGCAATATTTTTTATATTCAGGTCATATCATTGCAGCTTCTGAGGCTCTTTTCAAACGGGTCATAGTGGGTGGGGGGGATGGGTGTGCGCCGGTGGCGGGTGGAGATGGGTGTTCGGCTGTTCCCATGGGTGTACACCCATCTCCATGCATGGAGCAACCAGCATTGGCGCCGGTTGCTCTGTGCGTGGGTGATGAGTGGAGGTGGGTGGAGTGTGGGAGCGTGTACACACCCCCACCCACCGCTGGCGGTGTTCCCACGGGCACCCCTCACCGTGGGCAGAGACCCGTGGCGTTCCTATGGATGCCCCCCACCTGCACACGTGTTGGGGGGGGGCACGTTTGAAGAGGGCCTGAATTGTTAGAACGTAATCCAAGGAGGGCATGCTCCTTACACACTAAAAATGGTAATCATTTAAAAAGAAGTTGTAAGAGCGATTCCCCAAACAGTTTTCTGGGGTTCAATCGTGTCCTCACTGAAATCAATAGCCGTTTTCAAATAGAGGGAGGGGAGATCCATGTCCACACTTCCAGTGGGTGGGGGAGGGTTTAAACAGCAGCGGATGGGTACACTCAGTGTGCACACCCATCCACCCACTGGTCATCCATACAGGGAGATGGGTGGAGGTAGGTGGGGGTGTATGGGTTGCAGGAGCACATG
Source organism: Sphenodon punctatus (assembly GCA_003113815.1). Taxonomy (NCBI): domain Eukaryota; kingdom Metazoa; phylum Chordata; class Lepidosauria; order Sphenodontia; family Sphenodontidae; genus Sphenodon; species Sphenodon punctatus. The sequence continues at coordinate 4,250,411 of QEPC01015050.1, forward strand.
CCCACCCACCCCCACTTTTATACGGGCTCTACCACACGTGTCCAATGGGTTGACCTACGTGGTAGCATCTAGTGTATAAATGCCCAATGGCTCACAGCATCACACCCTTACTTTCCTAGCTGTTTATTACTGAAGGCAATGGTCCTCCATTCTTTGTTAGCAAACGAACCAGACTCCCATTCAGAATTAATTATGCTCAGCCTTCTTAGGCATGTAACGTCTTGAAAAAGTATGCACAATGCTTAAAAACCTGGCTGAGTCAGGAGAAGGATGTGCCTATTTTTCAAGGACAAGGGAAAGCGTATCTGGCAAGCAGCAGGAGGGATGTGTGGAGGCAGGAAGCACCAGTAAGAAACTAACCCATAATCAACGTTGAGTTTTGCAGTTTAAATAGAGATTCAACCTCTCTTATGTCTGACTAATACACTGTACTCGTTACTGAGTTGCACTTTAGTTGTCAATGGCTTCTTCACACAACCAGGTGAAGAGAGGCAATAATCCCGGAACTCATACCCTTTCTAAGTTCACATGAGCAAAAGGGTTGTGGTGAGGCACAAATGGTAGTCCTTCCCTTTCTTAATAAGTGTGGGGATTCCAGTAATGGAGACCTTAATTTGCAGCTAGAGCTGAAATGAGTATCTGTGATGAATACCATATCCAACATTTTTGTTCATTTCATGCCTGCTGAAGTGGATAAAGGCCATTATCCATCCCTGTTCCTTTAAACATTAATTCTGACATTAAAATGGAAAGAAAGCATCCACAATTCCAACTTCCCCATGCCTACTATACCACTCTAGGTTCTAGCCTGGTTCCCATCTGCCCTTAGGGGGTCTATGCTTCATAGCTATATGCCTTTCTGGGCTTCAGACCCTGCATGGATACGCATATTCCCAGGGGGTCCAAGATTTCACAGGCCTAACTTGGAAGGAAAGGCTTTAAAACTTCCATCCTACAGCTTCTACTCTTCACAGATCTTCCTAAAATGGAAGAACTCCATGACCCTCAAGGTTACTCTCCCCAGGGTACTCACCCTCCTTCTTGCCTCAGGAAGCACTTGCACAGACTTCCTGAGCAGAGGAAGAGGGGAAAAGGGTTTTCTTGTTATGCTGACGGCCCTAGATTCAAGTCTGCCTTGTAAAGTTTTAACAAAAATTCCTGCTCTATGGGGCTGCCAAGTTATAACGTAAGAGCCAATGACCTGTTACAACCAGCACATTTCTGATGCTGTGAAGAAGCTGTAAATCAATTGATAGAAGGTTATTAAATAAAACCTAATTTTGGATGGGTTTCTCAGCTCTTAACTCTATTTCACATTGCAAAATGCCAAAAGAAACACCCAAAATATCTGGTACCTTGGAAAATAAAGGACTGATAAGCTTATGAGAAAATAAATACAGGTAGTTTCTCCCTGTTACTTACTGACATTAGGTACCTTCCTTTCTCTCAATCTAGCAGCAATGTATGGATTTTAAGCTCTTGGATATTGTAGGATTTGTCCTTTTACTAATAATACAATAATTTCACTCTTCTTCTTATCTCTCCGTCTGTTGGCTACAGTCAATGGAAGAAACCATGAACACACAATCTCAGCATGCCTGACAGAAATTTGACCTTTTCTAGAGAGGTCAAATTTAGATGGACATAGAAACCCATGAAATGATTATAATTGACATTAGAATCTTAGCAAACGGATGACCCAATGAGCTTTAAAGTAAATAAGCTTAGAAATTTCAAACTTCTACTCATTCTTCCTGTCAGTAATAGAGACTATGTATCCTCCAAGAGAATAGAATTTGAAAAAAGCAAACAGAATAGAAAAAACAGCATAGAAAAGAACCTAAAACTCCTTGTTATGTTTATCGTTCACAACAGTGGAACGCTGAGATGTGTTTTGAAATTCTTATCTCATTTTCAAGGGTGTTAGAAGAAACAAGTAACGGACTGGCAAACAGAAAGAATTGCTGTTCTATGATTAGGGTGCCAACTTCTGTAATCCTTGAGGCACCTTTTGTTCAATAAAGAACTACAGAATTTGAACCATGAAAAATAGGAATAGGAGAGGGTAATAGGATGTCCAGTCAGTGCCTTGCCCATGAAGGACTGTTCACTGCAGTGTATTTTCAAGTGCTGTGTCCAATCCCAAATTAAAATGCCCCGAGAAAAATAGATTTTCAGTACTTCTCTCATAAGGCTGTTCACATTCTAAGGTTCCATCTATTTAACAATAACAATCCTGTTTGTACATGACTGTGAAACATGGGTGTGACCCAGCGCTGTATTAATAATGTTTCTTCTTGTCTGTTTGGGAATCTATACTTCACTCCCCACCCCCACCAACATTGCTTAAAAATCATGCTAAGGAACCATGATGAAACTCTGGTTCCACTTTACTCTGGTAGCACATTTGTTTTCAAGTAGCAGTTCTTCAAGTTACAAAAAATATTATTTTCTTATTAACCAAAGAAGATATGCAGCTAGGCTACAGCCAAGTTTCACAGTGGTGATTAAACGACGTTGTTTTGTTAGTATTGTACAGACATCGTCACAAATAAGTCTGTGACAGGGCGGTCCATGGGAATTAGCCTGATCTTCTGCACACTCCCATGTACACAATATTCTACTGTCCCAGTGTCCAATCAGAACCTGGACTTGATCCTGGGGTAAGTATTTGAGTTGCGTCTGTATTTGAACAGACAGTATTTGAGTCCTGAACAGACAATAGGAAAAACATTTAACTTACATGCAGGACAAGAAATTCTTTTCATGCACTTTTTAAAGTCTACAGAGATAGATTCATTGAATTCCTTTATAGATTTATGAACACAAAGTATATCAGAACTGTGAACTGTATAAGATACCCCCAAGTTCACAAAAATGGAAACAGACATCAGGCAGACTGCTATTTATCGGCAGCACATACTTGCAAGTAAAGGGAGCAAACACGTTTTGTTTGTATGAACTGGGCTCAAAAACTGTATTAGGAGGATACGGCAGTGTTACATCAGTACCACTTCTACAGCTGATGTTTTGTGGTGATGGACGATTGCCACATGAACGCTGTCCTTTCATTCAGCGCTCCTTCTCCCCGTAACTAAACTAAGCACATGCACCTACAGCTTCTCAACTTCATGAACATATCTCTGTCTCTCCCTATGTTCCCTCTCCCTTGTCTTTCCCAGATTGTAAGCCCCTTGGGGTAGGGACCTGTTTCTAATAATGATTGTACAGCACCCAGTACACTGCTGATGCTAGACAAATAAATTAATAATAATATTATAATAATAAAAATTGAGGCATCATTGGACTCTCATGTTGTTCAACCTTTCAAACTGGCCTTGAAATTAATGCTGTTCAAGATCAGAATTAACTTCACATCTATGAGTAAAAACCACACGTGACGGCTGCACGGCTGCAGTCTGGCCCAGCCCAGGGAGGAAAACTGTGGTGGATAATGGACCGGGCCACCGGGAAGGGCAGGGAGAAGCACAAACATGTGGACCTGCTGTCCCTGCACTGCGCCCCGCCCCCCGTGACGACAGGCAGTCATCGCAGTCAGCAATGGCAGCTGGCCATGGTGGCCCCAACCCAGGTTGGTTTGGCAGCCCACCAACAGACGTGATAGCCTGCTGTGGCCCAGTTGGGCGGGTCTTAGCCTGGGCTGTGACCTCAGAGGTAGCCCGAGCTAACCTGCGACAATCCTGGGCCAACATCTGCCTGCGTCTGCACAGACATGTAAGGTGAGGTCCAGGCCAAAGCGTAATAAAGCAGGCCACTGTCGTGTCTGTTTTTACTGTATGATTTTGCTGCCTTGAAGGTAAGCAACCAACAACAGAGCAGGGATTAATAGTAATATAGACTTTACACTGGTGATTGGGAATGCAGAAGTAGGAGGATGGACTCTGTCCAAAGCGTTGAGGGGCAGTCAATTCAATTGCATGCTCTGAGACGTACAAAGCTTGGCTCAGAAGAGCGGTAATAGAATATAAAACCATTTATTTCTATATAACCGATTCAAGTGAACATTTGGTGGAAATTAAACTGAAATCGTCATAATCGCTAACAATGACTGGCAGGCTTAGGAGGATCATTTTGTAATCCAAACAGGGGCCAAGGACTGAATTACTATGGACATTAACAATAGCACTAAAAGCACTGTTCTTGTTCTATGGAAAGCATAATACAGTATTGTTACACTAGCCCTTCCGAATACTGAAATCACATTTCAAATTCACACACACAAAAAGCCACAAAATTTTCAAAAATAGTACATCCAAATTTTTGAATGCCTTTTTTGTGTTTACATGAGATATGCAGTGGCACCGTAAGTTATGTAAGGAGAACTAGCATAATAAGCCAAGACTAGTAAACAAGTTTCATTTGTCTTATTCTAGAATAATCCATGCATCAGAATTAAAATCTGATATTTTTGTGGTCTGGAATTAACGTGCACATTTGTAATAGCAGAAGTTAAAACTTAACTTTGATGATGATGGATCAGGGTGAAAAGCGATCCAAAGCAAAAAACAAACAGAAAATGAGACAAGGTAGCATGAAATGTTTCTGTCTACATTGGAGGCGAAGAACCTTCTCTCTCTGGTGGGCCACTTTGAGAATTAGTAGAAGCTCCATGGGCCAAATAGGAGTTGGGGTCAGGGATGTTTAATGGGTGTAGTCAGGAGGGGAGTAGCGGAAGGGAAGAGTCCGGATCATGGATCTATACCATGGATCTAACCATTATCCTTGAAGGCATGCCCCCATTTCTGCTCTCTTCTTCTGGTCTGACTTTTTCAGTGCCTTCCCTCAAGCACAGGGACCAAATAAAAGACAGACATGGGTCAGATATGGCCCTGGGCTGGGCATGTAGCTGTTTGTGAAACTCAGTAATAGTCCAAACTCTGGAGTAAGCAGACACTGGGTAATTTCAGACGTTACGAGACCACGGCCAACTACAGTGAACCCCCTGTGGTGACTGAAAGTCCCGTAACGTCTGTAGTGGGTTCCGCCAGAGGTTCACCATGGTGAACCTCTGGCGGGAATCACATTGACCACGGTTCTGGACCTCCAGCCGCCCAGAGGTCCAGAACCGTGGTTAGCTGGACCACAGTCCGGGATCGGCGGAAAGTAACGTCTGTTACCTTCCACCGGCCCGTGGCCCAGACCCCGATGCGGGATCGGGCGTAGCGGCCATATTGGCCGCCATGCCTGCTCATCTCCCGGAGGGCAGGCAGCCGAGGGTGTGATGCTGTGAGCCATTGGGCATTTATACACTAGATGCTACCACGTAGATCAACCCATTGGACACGTGTGGTAGAGGGGGGGGGAGGGCAGGGCTGTGCGGCCATACGTTGTGCTGCGCAGCCCCTCCTCCTCCCCGATAGGAATCAGCCGGCACAGGCCAAGAGGCCCGTCACGTCTGAAATTACCCACTGATGCCAGTTTTTTCAGTATTGCATATCAAAGTAATCAATACCCATTTCTGGATACAGAACATTGTAGTTCTCTTTCTACAGACAGTAGAAAATATGTAGTTTCTTTGGTGGAAGATAGAAAATACATAGTTTTATTGGTGGAAGATATCTAGTTATGTTTTTTTCTAAGTAACTGTTCCAGACTCTCTCACCCCACAGGATTTATTCCTGTATTTATATCACTTTATCAGTATAAATGAATCACTGTATTTAGCTTAATAAGTATATTAAGATATGCAAACCTGGGCGCAGTTGAATTGAAATCTCCCCTGGTATCACTTGTGTATTTGCCTCTTTTTTGTTTGGCATCATTACACCAAACGTGGGATTTTCTAGAAAATCTGGTCTGCAGCCTCTTTTAATTAAGCTTAATGCTACATCACATCGTTCCTTCTGTGCTGCTCCAGCCATGAAATCCTGTTTTAAAAGAAGAGTACAAACCATTTGAGATTTTTTAAAAAACTGTAATATCTTCAAAGGAAACCAAGTAACCAAAAAACAAGTGTTTCCAACAATGAAGTATGCTACTATAATTGCACAAACTGTGGTATATGCCAATGAACGCCAAATGTTTTCAATAACGACAATGACAAGAAAATGTTTAAAATAGCAGTTAAATCAAATTGTTAATAGAATATCTTAAGAAGAAAACTTTTGGAATGGAGAGAGGTCTTACACAGACCTCTCTTAGTAAAAAGGGAAGTCAATGGAAACTTGCCTATGCTATAATCCTGAAAGGGGAGCAAACTACTCCTACAGAACACAGGGCCGGCCCCAGGCACACGTCACATGTGCGGCACATGGCCCCGCAGTCAGCTGGGGCCCCGCACTTGCCTGGCTGGGTGGGAGGATGCATGCAGTCAGCTTCTCCACCAATATGTTCTTCTGCCTCCCCTTCCTGGCTCCGGTCCCCATCCCTCACCTGACTCTGCCTCCTAGTAGCTGCACGAGCAACCGATCAGCCTAGGAGATAAAGCTGTTTGTTTACGAACAGCGCCTCCCCATGTGAGTGATCAGAAGGTTGTTATCTTATAAAGAAGGTTCTTCAAGTTGGCTCCCATCATTCTCACAGTCACAACTGGGTTGTGTACGCTCACCCTATTCAAATAATAGATCACGTGATGGTCTCGAGCTCCTCTAGTATAAAAAGCACTCTCCCCCCTTAGAATAACAGTTCCTTCCAACTCTTTCTAGGAATATAAGAAAATTCCATGCGGGGCTGGAATGGTGGGTGTTGTGAGAATGTTAGAAGCCATCTCAAAGAACCTTATTTACAAGGCAGCAACCTTCTGTTCTTCTTCAAGTGGCTCCTCACACGCTATTTTTACATGGCTCCGTCGGGTGGGGTGGTCCGTGGGCACCCTGGTGCATGGGTGGGGCGTGCACACGGCCACATGCATCCCGACTCACTCACACCCATGGAGTAACTGCCGTTTCCCCCGGTTGCTCCGTGCATGGGGACAAGTGGCGTGTGTGTGTGTGTGAGTGGAGATGCATGTTAGGCGGGAGCGCGAACGCACGCACCCCCACTCACCATGGGCGCATGCAGCACAACGTTCACACGGGACTCCCGCACCATGAACACACATAAATCTGTGTGTTCATGGCTGGGAGAGGCCTGTGTAAAAAGGGCACAGTCTCACAACTGTCTTACTTATATTATCTTAGGTAGGAATTTAGGTTGCAAAGCAATATCTATTCTGTCTTGGAAAATCTTCAAATATGGTTCTGAGAATGTTATGGCTGCTACTTCACTAACTCTTCTTAATGAAGTTATTGCCAACAGGAATACTGTCTTTAAACCCGCACCCCATAACCAGTTCATTTGCACCCCTCATATAATTAATTCATGCTGCCCCGGGGACACAAATGAAATTGTTATGGGTGGGGGGGCAGTGTGAATTGATTATATTCCACAGGCAGGGACTGCGTCTATTTCTATGTTCTGTACAGCACCAGGTCACACTACTGGCGCTACAGAAATGTTTATAATAATAATAATAATAATAATAATAATAATAATAATAATAATATGGGGGCGGTGCTGCAAATGAACTAGTTATGGGGTGGAGGCAGCGTGAACTGATTATGGGAACACACGTGAACTTGTTTTTTTTATATATATATATATTTTCATGGCATAATGTGCTTAATCGGCTAGCTGCATTTGAGGGGGTCTTATGTGTTTGATAGCAGCATCTCTGGACCGGTTGCACCGTGTGCATGCACAAGGCACAGGCGGCACCGGCAGCAAGAAACAACAGGCCCTAGAGTCTCACCTCTGTGCCTGCCTCACTGCCCGTCTGGCTGCCCCTGCAGTGGAACCACTCCTGGGAAGTGGTGGAAGATGCTCAGCTGGGGAAGTGGGAGCTGGGAGCATTGGGAAGCCATGCTTGTCTATGGCCGCTCAGTGGGGTGGAGAATGGGAATCCCTTCTGTCCAGAGGGAGTAAATTTACACATTTCTATAATTAGGTGGGGCCTAATTATGCAAATTAGGCCCCGCACCAAGACTTCGCACATGGCCTCACAAACCCTGAGAGAACATTCTCACTGACTCACTCGTGTACTGTGGCCTGCCGACTTAGGGCCCTCCCTCCTTGGAACAGTATTGTGGCTGCTCTCTCTTTGGCTTCCTCTTCCTGATCAGAGGTCACCTCTCTCTTCTAGTCCTTCAAAGACACTGTCTGAGAAGAAGCCTGCCTCAGGACATCATTTTACTTCAGTGTCTACTTGTTCAGTGGAAACCTATTTCCTGCTCTCATAAGGGAAAGAGTTACATAAGACTAAGGGCACATTCATGCAGACTTTGCCCTGTGCAAACCCAGCCCACGTTGTCTCCTTTCAGTCTTCTTTTCAAAGATCTACTATTTGAGCTACAGGGTAATGCAGACTGTTTTTTTATTCAGGCTGCTTTTCCACATTACACACTTTCACATTACTTTGTATCTTATGTGATATTTTGTAATTTGTGCATGCGCCTTTACTCATTTGGCAGAGAAATTAATGTGAGTTTCATCACGGATGTCAGGGCAGGGAAATCCAGCTCTGACAAGTGAATTCTGTATTATTTGAGATTGAAATGTGGACCTGAGGTGACTTAAACGTGAATTATGTGAAAATTACAATATGTGCATAGATCCTCTAACAGATCCTTTAAGGTCACATGACTTCACAAGGAGAAAAAAACTGAAAGAAAACAATGTGGGCATGCAGGCAGTGGCGGTGGGCCCTTAAGGGAAGCAGGGGCAATGCCCCGCCTGGCCCCCAGGGCTCCCCTGGCTGGCGGCGGCACTTTCAAAAAACAAAAACAGAACAAAAACTGGCCACGTCCGGCGTGTCAGCAGCGCGCTGAATGTGTGGAGCCACCTCGAAGAACCTTGTTTAGTGAAGCAGAGATCTTCTGAAGGTCTCTGCCTCGCTAAACAAGGTTCTTCGAGGTGGCTCCGCACATTCTCACCGGTTGTGTGTGCGGTGACTCACCCCCCCACCCCCGAAGGCTTCCTAAAGTAATCTTCAGGGTCAAAAGGAAGGCTTTCTCCCTTTATGCGGAGTGGGTGGCTAGAAGAGCTGTCCACTCCACATAAAGGGACCCTGCAATGCAAGAGTGCCACAGGGGGTACTCTTGCATTGCAGGGGCCGGGCAGGGGGAAAGTTCATACGGGGGCGACCAATAGAGGCGCTCCCAGTATGAGCTAAGAGCTGCGTGCGTGTCAGCAGCTCCCAGCCTCCTGCACAGGCTGGGTCCCAGCCTGTGCATGGGGCTGGGAGCTGCTGACGCATGCGCAGCTCTTAGCCTCCCCAAGTCCCGCCCTGCTGGATTCCAGCAGGGAGGGAGGAAGGGACTCGGGGAGGCTAAGAGCCTCCCTGAGTCCTCCCTGGATGCAGGCGGCGGTGCTGAGGACCCGGCCCCACCAACTACCATGTGGTAAGTAAATTGCGGGGCCCAGGGTGGGGGGAGTGTGGGCACATGGGTTCCCTGGGAGGGGAGTGGGGGGCTAGTGGGTTAGAGCAGGGGGATACTCCAGGGAACCTAGGAGACCTGGCTCCCACCCGGATGGGTGGGTGGGAGCCAGGACTCCTGGGTTCCCTGGGAGAGGAGTGGGGGGCTAGTGGGTTAGAGCAGGGGCCCGGGTGGCTGGGAGCCAGGACTCCTGGGTTCATGGGAGGGGAGTGGGGGCTAGTGGGTTAGAGCAGGGGGGCGGGTGGCTGGGATCCAGGACTCCTGGGTTCATGGGAGGGGAGTGGGGGCTAGTGGGTTAGAGCAGGGGGTGCTGGGAGCCAGAGCTCCTGGGTTCTCTCAGAGGGGAGTGGGGGCTAGTGGGTTAGAGCAGGGGGTGCTGGAAGCCAGGGCTCCTGGGTTCTCGGGGAGGGGAGTGGGGGTAGTGGGTTAGTGCAGGGGGGATTGTGTGTGGTAAAATGGAGGTTTGGAAATCCTGAGAGAGGTGTCACTGCAAGTCATGCAATTTAGGTTGTGTTTAAAATGCTGAAAATGGGGAAAGTGTTTGGAAATACAGAAAGTTTAATGAATTAAAACTGGAATAATGACTGCTCTGTAAATGCACAGTGGCTAGCAAAAAAAAAATGAATTGCTTTCATTATCAGAACTTTTAAAGTGGAAGAATGAAGCCTAGAAAATATTCACACAAGAGAGCAAGAACAATACTCTATAACTCAAATAAGTAGACACTACCTACAACAGTCAAGAAAACTGCGAAAGCGAATAGTTTATAAGGATAGTTTATAGGGCAGTGTTTTTCAGAAGGTGGATCCCAACTCCTGACCCAACAGCACTTTGTGGAAAGGCCCTAGGTGGGTAACTGCCACCATTTGCTGTAGAGAAGTTTCCCTGTTGTGCAAAGATACCAACTCTGCTTGCTCCATGAAAATATGGTGCCTGATACAGATGAGCAACTATAGTAGAAGTGGTGGTTATGCAGGTTATCAGATTGGGTGCCTTTCCTACAATCTCTCCTCTTAGCCAACAAAAATTTCAGTTGTGCTGAGTGACAGAGAGACTGTGTTCCTCAGTTCAGCAGCAGCTAATGCATCCTGGATATCAGAGTCTGCTTTGGTGGCTTAGTAGCAACTTCTATGCCCCCTGTCCCAAGAGCTAATAAGGGAATGGCAGGAATTTATGTGCTGCAGAGGTAGAGAAAAAAGGGGGGTGTGCTTGCATATATGATCTGAGTGCTGGAGGGCTGGGATAAAATGTGCGTGCGCGCATGTGCACTCACAAATGAGTGAGTGAACACGAGTGAGTGCTGTAGGGGTAGGAACAATGAACTTATTTACTTGTGTATTCTGATCCTGTCTGTATGTACTGGTGAGTTCCAACAAGAAACAAAATGCGGCTGGTACTCTGTCTTAGCAAAAAGTGAAGGAATCCCTGTCATAGGGTGATACTTGTTCACAAACAGTCTGATAAGCATTAATTTGGGTGTAACAAATACTCTTCCACAAAACAATGAATATATAAAAAGTGATGAGGAAAGGGCTAAATTTTAATAGCTTATCTGCAACCCAATCAATTTCAATCAGACAAATTAGCATTTTTTATTACTACACTGTTTGCTGTAGTAGAGAAAAAAAATCTTATTTACTTATTCATTCAAATTTATATGCCCCCCCTTCTCACAGAGGATTATTATCCGTTTAATAATGAATTATGCAAGTTGCAAGTACATAATGGGAAGTTTAATTTTCTTGTAATATACAAGACTGAAAAATAGGGAAAGAGAATATGCAAAAGGAAATGGATGTTTAGATAGATAGACAGACAGATAATCTCTTTCATATCCTAAGAATAGTAACCAGACAGTGTAAAAACAACAACAAAAACGCCTAAAATTTTACACAAGTGTCTTTTAACTTATCCATGGCTCTAACTTGCCAAGACAGCCTCTAAAATTAAGTTACAATGAATTAGGGAGAAAGAAATCAGGAGATTGAAACTGGGCCCAAAGGAGAATCTATATAAATGAAGACTTCTGAAATCAGCAGACACCTATTTGCAGACATTCTATTGATAGGAAAGCAGGCTTGCAAAAATGAAAAGTCCTGGTCAAGAGATCTGCTGAATGCCTACAATGTCTTGAACAGAAAGGGTGTGGCGGGTCCTTTGCAAGCTTTAGACCTGATGTTACAACAGTACAGATAAAGCTCAACAAGAGAAAACTGGGCATACCTAGATTGCGGTTGGGTATGCCTGTTTATATAAAAATTAAAGCTTCACTGCTTTCAAGGTAGAAATGATTTTAGAACAATATTGCTCACCAGAAATTAGAGTACTTTTGATAAGCCACAAAAACTAAACATTTCATGTGCCCAAAATGGAAAAGCATCAGTTTCCCCATACATGACAAAGAAATGGTGTATGGTAAAAAATCAAATTAATTCAAAGTACTGAAACAAAAACAAAAAGCAGTATAGTAACTTGTTGATATTTAATAAGCATATATAAGTAATTTGCTTTTGATGTATAATGGAAACGCTTAATAAAAATTACTGATAAAATAATTCTTATTGCCATGAGGCCAAGAACTCTTGAACTCTCCCAAGTTACTACTATAGTATTTATGTCTGCCCAAACTGTCTACAAAACAGATGGAAAACATAAAAAGCTTCACACTTTATTTTAAAATTACTGTACTTTTCCAAATAAAAATGGTTACATTTTCTCTTTTGGAAACCAAACGTTTCACATGATTTCTCAGGCAGTGCCTCCAAGAATAAGTCTAAATAGACTTTTCACTACTATTTCTTAATCTCTTTTGCATAGCGCAGAAACCCTTCATCTGTGTAAGCATGCTAGAAGCAGCTAAAAATAAATAAGAACATCAATGAGTAAAACAAAGAAGCAGCATACCTCTTGAGCACACCAGCCACACTCTGGACCCAGAGCAAGGCATTTTGTGCACGTTGCTGCATTTGAAGAGGTACATCTGTTTTCCACTGTAATGAAATATAAAACCAAATATCAGTGATTATAGTATTTGCAAACTCTATAAAATGCCTAATTTTAAACTGATTAACTGTTACAAACTAAAGACTGATGACTAAGTTTCTGAAGAAAAGTAGCAACGGACAGAACAAGCTAACAGAGTACCTCTACAAATCTTACTGAGTCCAATCATTAAGATTTCTTGCACTTTATAGACAAAGTAAGACATCTTCCTGTTGGTTTTAGTTTTCTAAGGCAACATGCTTATGCACATGCACTTCAGAATGTGCTTAATACTCTGTAAAATCTGGGATTAGTTGGAGCCTTTCACCTGCTGGCTCATCTGTTCCTGAACTTTATTCTTTTGACTCCTGCACACCTGGCTGATTGAGGGTTACAAAAAAAACCCTTTTTCTTTCCGTTTCAAAGGTATCTAATGAAAAGAAACTACAAGGAACAGTAATTCAAACGGAAGTAGTTTCTTCAAATCCATAATTGTACTCTCCTTGACTCTCTGTAGAAATAGGTTTCTATACAGCCACTAAATATTTAAATTCGAGTTAATACAACTTTGTCCAGAAATAAGAAGACTGACATAGTTCCATGTTAGATTCTGCAAATACTCACACACATATCACTATAATGACAAGGGTCTTGTTTCACACACATGCTTTTGGAGGGCATGGTGCTATGCTCACTATTTTCAAACCTTTGAAAGAGAATTTTGGCAGTATGCCTTTGAAAGGTGATCTGTTCATTGCCTTGTCAATCAGCGCTTAAGAGTACTCTTCGAGTGCAAACAATAGTGTACTCTATGTATATTAAATGTCCGAGTGACTTACATCAGTGCGTATGCACGGGACACAGATCCAGCCTAACACTGACAGTGTGGAGGTGCATTTCATGGCTCTTTAGTATTCAGTAAAGTTTATTTAAAAGTGGAGTGCAGCAGTGACATCATCTAATATTACTTCTGAGAGTTATTACTGCGAGAAAGCATCATTTCATATGAAAGAAACACCGCCCTTCCCACAAAGGCTCAGGGTGGCTTATAAAAATATTTTTTAAAAATATAAACATAAAAACATATATAAATAAACATATAAAATCAGTTTAAAACCACAAAACCCCCTACCCTCCAACTCTCTCCCTAACCCCAAATATAAAACCAAATATCTCCCTAACCCCTCCACCCAACCCTATCCCAGCCTGCCAAATGCCTGGCCAAACAGAAAGGTCTTACATCTCTTCCAAAAGATGAGTAGGCTCAGACTTGGGCAGACCTCCAAGGGGAGGGAATTCCACAAGTGTGGAGCAGCCATCAAGAACACCTCCCTGTGTGCTCTTGTTGTATGAACCTCATGGACAGTTGGTACTCGCAGGACAGCGCCCTTGGCTGACCTCAGAGGCCACAATGAAACATAAGGAAAGAGCGGTCTTTCATATACCTGGGGGCCAAGTTGCTTAGGGCTTTATAGGTCAAAACCAGCACCTTGAACTGCACCCAAATTGACAGCCAGTGCATACTCTGGAGCACTGGTGTAATGTGCTCCCACCGACCAACCCCCCGACAGAAGGTGGGTCGCCACATTCTGCACCAATTTCAGTTTCCAAATAGTCATCAAGGGCAGCCCCACATAGAGCACACTGCAGTTGTCTAGCCTGAAGGTTACAAAGGCATGGATAACAGTGGTCAAGTGACAAAAAAAGTTGCAGCTTTCCCACCAGACGAAGTTGATGAAAAGCACTTCTGGCCACCGCCACAACCTGGTCATCCAGGCGCAGCAGTGGATCCAAGAGTATAAGGCTATGAACCTGAGAGACCAAAGAAGGCTGGACACCATCAATAATAGCAGTCCCTATATGCCAGCCAATCATCATCATTTTGGCTTTGTCTGAATTCAGCTTCAATCAGCTGGACCGCATCCAATCCCCAATGGTAGCCAGGCACCTGGTAAGCACCAAGACTGCAGGACCTGGGTCAGATGAAAAAGAAAGAGTTGGGTGTCATCAGCATACTGATGGCACTTCACTCCAAATCTCATAACGTTATGGCTGACCAGCTATTAAAACTATAATTTGATCCAAGTGAAGAAATGCAAATTTAGATTCTGAATCTGCAATCTTTATATCTGTGAGTAGAATAACAGAATCTTTGAAGAAACTCCCCAGAGTCATCTAGTCCACCCAACTGCGTGGATACAGGATGACCACCACTACATCATTCCTGACATGTGGCTGTCCAGTCTCTTTTTGTAAACCTCCAGCGATGGAGAGCCTACAACCTCCCTAGCCATCTTGTTCCATTGCTGCCTAGCTCTTCTAATTAAGAAGCATTTCCAGATATTTAATGGAAATCTCTCTTCCTGTAATTTGAGGTCATTATTTCTAGTCCTGCCCTCTGTAACGATGCAGAAGAGTTCTTTGCTATCTTCTTGGTGGCAGCCCTTTCAACATTTAAAGATTACTATAGCGTTTCCCCATAACTCCTCTTCACTATGCTAAAATATACTCAGTTCTTTCAACCTTGCCTCATAAGACTTGCTTTCCAGACATCATCTTTGGGTGAAAACAAACGTGATGGTAGTGAGGCAGCTCCTCACCCTGGGGTGAACCACTGCAGCTGCCCCTCTTTGAGTTGGCAGGGAAGGCTGTTCACAAGAACAGCCCTCAGTCCTTAAGCTGGGCATGCGGGCTGCTGGCACGGGTTGCTCCACACCCTGGGACGGCCCAAGGAACTGTCCACATGGGACAAGACTCCTAGGCCAATGCAGCGCAGCAGGATCAGGCCCGGAAAGAACTGTCACCAAACAGCTGATGGGGAGGGGGCAGAAGCTAGCCCATGAGCTGTTTGGTGCATGCACCCGCCCACCAAACAGCTGATGGGGGTGTGTGCTCCTGAAGGAAGCACTTTCCACCCATTCAAACTTGACAGCCAGCTGGCCCAGGCTTCTGCTGCGGGGCCAGCTGGCTGTCACTTCAAGTCCAGGCGCTGCTTTCCCCCCTCTCCAGCGCCTCCCAATCAGCTGTTTGGATAAGCATGCTCCTCTGGGCCCAATCCACAGACTCCGCTTCACAGCAGGGCTGGGTGGGCCTAACATATGTGCAGGTCCACGTAGGCCCAGATTGGCCTGGGTGGGCATGCCTTGGCCCGGGATGCATCTCCTGAGATTTTCCAAAGGACACATCCTGTAGCAGCTGCCTACCCACCCCAGGGAATATGCAGACCTACATCTGGCAGCAAGGGAACAAATGTCCCTGCCAAAGCGGGCCACTGTCACATTAGTTTTCCACCCTGTCACCCTCTCCTCTGAACCCACTCCAATTTGTCAGTGTCTTTCTTAGAATGAGGTGTCCAAAACTGGACACAATTCTCCAGTCTAGATGAGGTCTGACTGGCACTGAATAGAGCAGAATTATTACTTTTGCTGACTGAAGTGAGACAGTGCTTCTGTTAATGCAGAGTCTCAAATTGCATTAGCTTTCCTTGCGGCCACATCGCACTGCTGATTCATGTTCACTTTGTGATCAAACACAATTTCCAGATCCCTTTTACACGTGCTGCTGCCAAGCCAGGTATCCCCCAACTTATACTTCGTTTGTTTTTTCCTCCTTAAATGCAGAACTTTACATTTATCTTAGCTGAATTTCATTTTGTGAATTGCAGCCAGATTTCCAACTTATGAAGATTTTTTTGAATTCTAATTCTATCTTCCAAGGTGTTAGCTACCACTTCCATATTTGTAGTCTGTGAACTTGATAAGTATTCCCTCCATCCAAAACATTAATAAAGATGTTGAATAGCACTACACACAGGACAGAGACCTGTTGGACCTCACTCGATACCTGCTTCCAGTGTGATGATGAGCCATTGACAATCACTCTGAGTATGGTTCCCATTCAAGCAGGGCTATGGTTTGAATAATCCCACTGAAGTTAATAGTTTCACACACACATGTACTTCTAACATACACATGAGCCTTTGCAGGATCAGGGCTATAGTAATCTACAGTGCATTAGTGAATTAGGATATACACTCCAAGGATTTTTGTCACCTACCTGTGCACAAATTCACACATCTATAAAATACTGTAGCTTTCTACCTTAATATTTTGATTTAGTATAAACTACAAACCCTCACTCTTTTGTTTCTTAGATGAGATAGTCTTACACAGACCAAATTCTCCATTCATATTTTTGGAGACAACCTTCCCTTCCACTTACAAAAGACGACTATTTCTGTAGCAATAATAGCAATTAGCAATTGCTAATGTCAACGTACTATTAGGAAACTAATTTATTTTTGCTTGCTTAAAATGTGATTTATTAGCTAGGTACAAGGAAGAAAGCCAGCATGACATGACCAGGCAGCTAGCCAAGCACTACTAGCCAGACAACTTTGTGGACAATTTACATACTATGGAAACTAATAGTGTAAACAAAATATAGCAACATTTAATACAATAAAACTTAAAAGACTTTGTCTTGCTTATGTTTTTTAGCCAGCGACATGAAACTCTCAGCAATTGCAACAGAAGCAAGATCAGTCTTCTGTACAGCATAGTGTCTTTCACACAAATTGCAGCCAAAATGCTTAAAAAAATAAGTAGCAGTAGAGGAAGAAAGAAATGAAAAGGAATATGAAAACAAGAAAATATTTTTCAGATGAGAGACTTGATATGCTAGAGAAGTACAGGAAAACTGTTCCAGATGGCAGGAATTGCAGAGAAGAGGGCCCTGGCACCAATGGAGAATTCATCTGAACGAACAGAGAGATGATCTATGCCAGGTTCATGGAGGGAGAATAGAGGACAGGACAGTTAAGAGGAGCAAGGCAAAACCTGTGAAAGAATTGCAGCAGGTCTAGATGCTTTTAAAAAGCAAGGATAACTTCAGATAGAATCCTGAAATACAAGTCAGCCAGGGCAGTGGAGCTCCAGTATATCTGAAGTTTTGTGTTTGTGAAAAGATGGGTTACAGTGCCTTTCTGTCCAATGTGGAAGGAAAATGAAACAAAGACATGGGTAAGGGAGAAGGTTGTGCACTGCATACGAAGAATATTTCACTTTTCTTGGAAGTTCAAGTGGATGGGGAAAAGGAAGACCTCTTGAGATTCTGCAGGCAAAGATAATAGGGGGCAAAAACAGTGGTGATGTTATCATGGGAGTGTACAACAGGCCTCAAATTTTCAGGGTTCAGGATTCTTCTGTAAACCTGGATTGCATGTCACAAACTGGAGAACACGTTGCATCACACCAGTGGCATTCTGTTTGCAACCCTGCAAAACATTCCACTGATCCAATTTTGGATTGTGTCTCAGTTTGCAAAGCGCTTCTATAGAACACCCAAACAGGAGTAGGTTACTGAGGCATTTTAAAGTTGGACATTTTTAAACAGGCCCATGCCAAGGAGGGAGATCCTTGTGCGCCATGTGGAGCACCCACACACGTCCAGTGAGCAGAGGGGGCGGGGGAATCAAACGGGCTAGGATGGATGTGCGCTGGATGTATGCTCCGACTCAAACACCATTCCAGATTTTCCCCTGATGCTCAATGTGTGAGCATGCACCCATGCATGCTGCCCTCAGATGGGTGCTCAGATGAGTGGGTGATGGGTAGACCTATGTGGGCGCGTCCCATTTAAAAATGGCCATTGATAAAAGGTGTATTAAAAACCAAAGAAATGAAAGTTAACAGGGCACTAACTACCTGAGTAACTGAAAGTTAATATAGCTAAACACATCACTGATGTGCGTGGGAGACACTTTTCTGGGAACAGAGAGTGCAGTTGAATATATTCATTACTTACATAAATAGAGGAGTGTGCAAGGATTCCTTTGCTCAAGAGAAATCACTTTTGAGCTCAAGTAAGAGCCTAAAGAAGGGAAGGTGAATTGAATCAAAAGTTTACTTGGTCATGACAAGCAAAGAGAGAGGGGAACAGGGAGGTGAAAAAGTGTTGAAATATGCAACAAGCCAGCTAGCTAGCAGCATAAAAATAGAGTCTGAAGGAAACAGGTAAGATGATTGTTAGGAAGAAGTTGAGTTCGGTCAAGAATGAGACCTGTGGTGATTCACTGAGGAGCAGCCAAAGATGGAGCTGTCTGAGAGTAGAAAACCACTGACACGTTATGTTGTGACGGTAGTTCATGAGAGAGAGAGTTGTCACCGGCACTGTAGGCTCTACCAGAATCAAGGAGAATAAGGAAGAAGATGGTTGTTAATTACATGAGAAGAGCAATTATTCTGTTATTTCCCTAAAAGTGAATGAATATGGTTTGTGTGCATAACTTTTAGAGCTAAATAAAAATAGATGAAATTAATGCCTGGCAGGAGGTGCTATAATCAGTAAAGCTGAAAGGAAGATTTTTTAGCCCAACAAATCATTTGAAGTCAGAACGCTAATGGCCTATTCCAACATACATAATGTGCTCAGAGTTGTTGTGATTTCTTATTAATTTCCCAGAATTAAACGTTACTGGATGTGCAACATGACCTTCATATGCATACGTGTCAAAAAGGATAATAAATGTCAGTCACCAACAGGATGAGGACACAGTATAAATCCATGGATCAGGAAGCTGAGCAACTACAAAACTTTTCCCTCCTTTTTTTTTATAAAGTAATTTTACTTCATGGATGTACCTACAATCTATTCTGGTTCAGAAAAGGAAGGAATAAAAACAGACCAGGGATGAGGAGACAGCCTTATAACTCTATTTAAATTTTCCATGTCACTATATTACACGAGCCAGGTTAACAAATGAAACCTATGCTGCTGTCAGATAGCGATCTCTGACATTAATTCATCTCAAAAGTTCCAT
Source organism: Sphenodon punctatus (assembly GCA_003113815.1). Lineage (NCBI taxonomy): Eukaryota > Metazoa > Chordata > Lepidosauria > Sphenodontia > Sphenodontidae > Sphenodon > Sphenodon punctatus. The sequence continues at coordinate 4,269,647 of QEPC01015050.1, forward strand.
TTTCTTGGCAAGATGTCAGTCATTGCTATCTCACAGTTTTGGTACTACTTTCTCTGCAGCTTAGTTCATTTAGAAAAAGGAGAGAAACCTGATTTATATATTTTTAATTCCCTGATTTATTTATTTTTAATCTGGCTATATCATTGTTGTACTTCCTATTCCTCGGCAAAATAAATTACAATTTCTGTTTCATCATAACACTTAAAAGCAGTAACATTTATGGACATGCCTTCATTCACAAAGTATTTGTCATTTAGTTACAAGTCTACTTAAAACTTGAGTGGAGACACTTATACTAACTCAATTCTCTCTCTTAAAATCTTACACTACAGCTAGAAATATTTTTATGAGTTAGCTCAAAAAACAACAGAGAATTTTCCTGCCACTTTACCATCAACAGAGTCCAGACAAAACTGAATTACTACACAGCCAAAGTTGAGGGCCAGTTTCTACTGGCTCTAGTTATGACTGATGTATGCCAAAAGGTATTTAAAATAAGAAGGGCAATATTTTGGCTTGAGAACTGCACATAAATAAAAAAAAAATAGGCACAGTTGGTTACATCATGTATATTTAGCTGCACATACAAAAAGAAATGGCAAGTACTAATGGCCAAAGCTATTCTGAGAATAAATCAGTAACTATAAAACTCCATGTAACAAGTACCCAAACTAATAAAGCTTTTTTTTTTTTTTTTTTTTTTTTTTTAAAAGAGAGGCCAAATCTCCAGCCCATGTGCACCTATTGTTAGGAAATTGTGGGGACCTATAAACAAATGTGATTGAAATTGCTCAGGAGAACTCACAATTAATAGGGCCATACACACACAGGCCTATCATATAATTCTTCTTTCCATAGGAAGCTGGGCTAAAAGGAGCATACAACAAAAATCTTCCTCTGTGCCAGAAGACTGGAGGTTAGCTAACGTGACACCTGTATTTAAGAAGGGCTTTGCAGGTGATCCTGGAAACTATAAACCGGTAAGTGTGACACTGGTAAACTGGTGGAGACCATTGTTAAAAACAGAACTACTAGGCATACTGACAAGCATGATTTGATGGGTAAAAACCAGCATGGCTTTAGCAAAGGGAAGTCATGCCTCACTAATCTTGTTAGATCTTTTTCGGTGGCCACCCCTGTGCTGTGGAATTCGCTCCCGGAGAAGGCTCGGTTGGCTCCCACTCTCCTGCTGTTTCGGCATGTATGTAAGACCTGGCTGTTCCATCAGGCTTTTGGAGGGGGGGGGGGGTCCCCCACATTGTATTGTATTTTTAAATTGTTGTATTGTATTTTTAAATTGTTTTAAAAAAATTTTTTACTGAGTGTTGTTCACCGCCCTGGGCTGCCCTATGGGCAGGAGGGGCAGGATACAAATTTTAAATAAAATAAATAAATAAATAAAATAATCTATTAGAATTTTACAAGAATGTCAACAAGCATGTGGATTGGGGTGATCCAGTTGATATCGCAGATTTGAATTTTCAAAAAGCATTTGACAAGGTCCTTCACCAAAAACTCTTGAGCAACCAAAGTAGTCATGGGATAAGAGGAAGTGTCCTGTCATGGACTGGTTAAAAGATAGGAATCAAAGGCTAGGAATTAATGGTCATTTTTAGGCGTTCTTTACCTATAGGTAAAGAAGGGAATGCCTTATGGGGAGGTTGTGTCTGTGGTCCTGTACGTCATGGGTGACATCACACCCATTGTGACATGGCTGGGCAGGGACTAAGCACTAAGACCCCATGTCACCAGTGGCAGGAACCACCAGTAATGGCTGCATCCATACAGCAGGTAGGGAGGGGGTGACCAGTAGGGAGGGGAAAGAGCCAGGAAAAGGGGAGTTGTAAAGAACGCCTATACTTTGCACATATGGATGCCCCGGGCATGCATCTTTCCTCACTTGTTTCAGTCGGAGAGAGGTAGATAGTGCGATACCTCAAGGGTCAATACTGGGACCAGTAATGTTGAACGTATTCATTAATGATCTGGAAAAGGGGGTAAAGAGCGAGGTGGCTAAATTTGCAAATGACACCAAATTGTTCAAGATAGTTAAGAACCAGGCAGACTGTGAGGCACTACAGAGTGAACTTATCCTTTCATCTGACCCAGGCCCTGCCGTCTCCTTGCTGCCCTGGTGTCTGGCCGCTGTGGGGGACTGGATGAGGTTGAGCTGACAAAGTCAATTCCGATAAGACGAAGGCGATGTTGGTGGGTGGGGTCAGTGATCTGGGGGAGGGGAATACTCCTGTTATTGGGGGTATTCGCTCTCCTTTGATTCCATCTGTGTGGAGCCTGGGGATGCTCCAGAATTCACAGCTATTCTTGGATTCCCAGGTGCTGGCTGTGGCCAGGGACACCTTTCGCCAGTTACATCTGGTGAGAAGGCTCCACCCATATGCCTCAGACTCGGAGCTGGAGAGTCTTTTGGCCTCATTCACTAGCAGCAGGAGGACTATGGAAGCCTTTGTATCAGGACTTTTAAACTTTATCAGTTGAACCAACTGGTTGACTTTATTTGGCTACTAGAGAAGAAAATTGTGGTACCTGAATAAGCTCCTTGCACTCTGGCTATGAATAAGGCACATTCCCAGTAGGAACGTTACACCAGAAGCACAATAGAAATTTGTCTCTGTAAGCTCCTGAGGAAGCTGCAGTCAGCAGCAAAACGTTGAGTTTTACTAACAAGCATTATGTACAGACAGACATCAGATGGTACATTCTGTTTCATTATTTGTGACTTCTAATTGAGAAATACTTCCTGTTTTGGGCCATTTACTGCTCCCCGTCCTTCTTACTGACACCTATTTGTGTGCTGTATTTACATTTACTCTGATCTGAATTTTTGGATATTTTGTATGATTACATTTTCAGTATTCAAACAGTCTTTACTGAGAATCTTTGCCTCTATTTTCTATTATTGTACTCATTGTATAAATCTGTTCTGCTTCTTTGGTTATTTTGTATAATTATATTTTCAGCATTCTAACAGTCCTCACTGGAAATACATTGACTTATTTTTCATTATTGTATGCACTGTATACATTTTCTCCGGTATCATATAATTAGATCAAAGCTTTAGGTAATTATTAACTTCGTACTCGTTATAGTAGTCATTTACATTGGTATTACTATTTTGTGTCTCAGACTCGGACCTCGCCACCCTCATCCATGCATTAGTGACCTCGAAACTAGACTATTGCAATGCGCTATACGTGGGGCTGCCCTTGGTGACAGTTCAGAAGCTGCAGCTGGTGCATTACACCAGTTCTCAGAGATCTGCACTGGCTGTCTATTGTCTTCTGGGCTTGACTCAAGGTGCTGATTTTGACCTTTAGGGCCCTAAAAGGTCTGGACCCTGCTTACACGAAGAATCGCCTCACCCCCTGGGATCCTGGGCGGCCCCTGCAGACATCAGGGAGCACCCTCTTGGAGGTCCTGCAATTCCAGCGGGTCCAAACTGACAGACAGGCATTCTCAGCAGCCACACCATCGCTTTGGAATGCCCTCCCAGTGGAAGTCCGCCTCAGATTGAATCTTCTCACCTTTTGATGAAGTTGTAAGACCTGGCTCTTCCATCAGGCATTTGGCGGGGAAGGGTGGGGTGGGTTAGGGGGACTTGGGGGAGGGTTTCTGCACAGACTATGTTGATTTGATCAGATTTTAAGCTGTTAATATGATTTTATATGTATTTACTTTGTATTTATGTTTATATTATTGTTGTTTTGATTGGATGTGAGCTGCCCCAAGTTGCCTCAGGTAAGAGGAGCAGGATAGAAATGTTTTAAATAAATAAATATTGCAGAACTAGGTGAATGGGCATTCAAACAGCAAATAAAATTCAATATTGATAAGTACAAGGTGATGCACATAGGAAAGAATCCTCACTATACATACACGATGCTATGTTCTAACCTGGGTGTGATCACTCAGGAAAAGTATCTTGGAGTCATTGTGGATACTTCCTTGAAAGACATCAGCTCAGTGTACAACAGCCATCAAAAAGGCAAACCAAATGCTAGACATTATTGCAAAAAGAATAGAGAATAAAAGGGAAAGTATAAATTTGCTGTAGAAATCTTTGGTATGACCCCACCTTGAATACTGTGTGCATTTCTGGTCACCCCATCTCAAGAAGGATATAATGGAACTGGAAATGGGCAACAAGGATGATAGACAGGATGGACTGAATTCCATACGAGGAGAGGCTCAACAAGTTAGGGCTGTTTAGCTTTGAAAAGAGACAATTAAAGGGGGATACGATAAAAGTTTATAAAATCAGGAGTGGCATGGAGAAAGTAAATAGGAAACTGTTGTTTGTCCTGTCCTACAAAAGAGAACAAAGGGGACACTCTCTGAAGTTAAATGGCAGCAGATTTAAAACAAACAAGAGAAAATACTTTTTCACACAGCAGACAATACAAGGCGTGGAACTCATTGCCAGGGGAGGCTGTGAAAACCAGCAGCAAACTAGCGTCAAACAGTAATTGGATAAATTCTTTAGAGCAGGGGTGGGGAACCTCAGGCCCGGGGGCCAAATGTGGCCCTCAGCTAGTTTTTATGTGGCCCCTTTCCAGTGCCTGGATCTGGCCCCTGGATCCATTCTCTACCCCCAAGCACTGAAAAACTGAGTTCAGGATAAGGGAGCAGAGAGGAGGAGATGCACACAAGGGTAGGAGACAGATCCATGGCACAGATCCATGATCTGGGCCATCCTTTTCTTGAATAAACCTGTTAAGCACCCCTATCCTCTATGTGGCCCTCGGAGCTCATACTAATTTCCAATGTGGCCCCTGGGACAGAAGAGGTTCCCCACCCCTACTTTAGAGGCTAGAGCCATAAAATACCTACTAGTTAGAGCTCAAATTAAAACTTTGGGTACCGGTAGCGGAGAGCGGCTAGCAGGTGATGGGTCACACCTCCATGACCTGTACATGTAATTTTCTTGAGCTATTGTAGCTGGCCACTGCTGGAGACAGGAAGCTGGACTAGATGGACCGCTGGTCTGACCCAGTATGGTACTTATGTTCTTATGATAAGATCAAGCACAGTATACTTAAAGAATAGTGAGCCGGAGGGGTAGGGGTAGGTATGTCTTGTGCCGGCCTCTGGTGGCAGCAGGATGGCCGGATGGACTGGGGGGGTGGTTTGGGGGAGGGTTGGTGAGGGGCCGTTGGGCGAACAGCCAGGTTTAGGGGGCCAGGATTGGGTGGACCGGGGGTAGGGGTGGCTCTTGGGTGTGGACGGTATGGCCCACGGGGTTGGATGGC
>QEPC01015050.1:4274971-4293872 GCA_003113815.1 Sphenodon punctatus
GGGGGGGGGGGGGGGGGGGGAGGCGTGACTATAGGGGTGGTTCTTGGGCGTGGATGGTATGATCCACGGGGTTGGATGGTTTGCGCCCCTAGGAGACCTAGGTGCCTGCAGGAGGTGCGGCGTGCCATCCCCCTCTGGGGTGGAGGAAGGAGCCAGGTCCAAGGTCCACCTGTGGGGGGCTGTTGCTGCTAAATGCGAGGTCCACTGTCAACAAGGCCCCAATTGTCTGGGATTTAATCTAGGATGGGGCTGTGGACCTCGCGTGTATTATGGAGACCTGGCTGGACGAGATGGCTGGACCAACTTTAGCAGATCTTGTTCCAGCTGGGTATGCCGTGCAGCACCAGCCCCGCACAGGTGACTGGGGAGGTGGCGTAGTGATTATTTTTAGAGGAGACTGGCCTGTTAGGAGATATCCAGTTCAAGAGATTGCCGGTATTGAGGCCCTCCATGTGGTGTTTGATTTGGCTGGGGGCAAGCTAGAGGTGCTGCTGGTATACCGGGTCCCTTCCTATCCGGCAGCATCCCTTACCGCTCTACCAGAGTTGGCCTCGGAGGTGGCGCTGGGCTCCTCCAGGACTTCTGGGGGACTTCAACGTCCATGCCGATGCCGGCCTTGTAGGGCACAAGAATTCATGGCTGCCATGGCAACCATGGATTTGTCCCAAGTGGTCACCTGCCTGACCCATGTGTGTGTGTGTGTGTGGGGCATACCCTCGAAGTGATCTTTAGTTCTGGCCTTGAGACGGGTAGTGGGGGAGGTTAGGGCTATGCCCTTGTCATGGACGGACAATTATCTCCTCCAGGCCAGCCTCTCAGCGCGCCACCTCCAGAAGGGGATGCGACCAGTTAGATTGGTCCACCCTCAGAGGCTGATGGAACCTCAGCGGTTCCAAGAGGTCCTGAGGGAATTAACCTTGGACCTGGACGGTCACTCTGTCGATGAGCTAGTCCAACATTGGAATAGCTGGTTGGGGGAGGCCAATGACAGGGTGGCTCCGAGATGCCCCCTGCCTCTGTCTCGTCACTGCAGGGCCCCTTGGTTTACCGAGGGGCTGTGGTGTATGAAACAAGTAGGCAGGAGGCTAGAGCGACGCTGGCGTCAGACTCGCTCCGACTCCAACCGACTTCTCCATAGGGCCCATTTGCGGTCCTATGTTGAAGCTGTGAGGACAGCAAAGAAGGAATTCTTTGCTGCCCTCATAGCGTCTGCAAAGTCGCGCTTGGCGGAGCTATTTCGGGTGGTGTGGGGGCTGGTCAGTCCGGCCTCCCTCCGCCTGGATGGGGACTTGTCCCAGGCCTGTTGTGAGGAGTTTGTCACCTACTTTGCAGACAAGATTGCTCAAATTCAGAGGGAGTTTGACACCGGGTTGGGGGCAGTAGGTGGGGAGTGCGAGGTCACGGAGGCCCTGTCTGGTCCAACTTTGTGGGGGGAGTTTCAGGAGGTGACGCTGGCAGATGCGGTGGATGTCCTGGGATCTGTGAGAGCCACCAGTTGTGAACTTGATCCTTGTCCATCTTGGTTGGTGAAAGCTTTGAACAAGACATTGGGGACGGTGCTGGCGAGAGTGGTCAATGCATCCCTACGGCAGGGGGGGGTTGGCGCCTTGCCTCAAGGAGGCTATGATGCACCCCCTTCTGAAAAAACCATCATTAGATGTGGATGCACTCACCAGCTACCGACCTGTCTCTAACCTTCCCTTTTTAGGGAAGGTCATTGAGCGGGCAGTGGCAATCCAGCTCCAGGCGCATCTGGACAGCATCCGTTTCCTGGACCCTTTTCAATTGGGGTTCCATCCCGGCTATGGCACTGAGACAGCGTTGGTGGCCTTGGTCGATGATCTCCGCCAGGAGATGGATGCAGGATGTTCTACATTTCTTATTCTGCTAGATCTCTCGGCCGCTTTTGATACTGTGGACCATGGGCTGCTGTTGAGATGGCTGCGAGACCTGGGGGGTCTGGGCGGGACTATTCTTGAATGGTTCCGCTCATTCCTCTCAGGGAGAAAACCAGCTGGTGGTACTGGGAGCTGAAACATCTTGCCCCCGCGCCTCGTCCTGTGGCATTCCGCAAGGTTCCATCTTGTCTCCTTTATTATTTAATGTATATATGCAGCCCTTGGGGGAGGTCGTGAGAGGGTTCGGGGTGCGTTGTCACCAATATGCTAATGATACTCAGCTGTACCTCTCTTTTTCAGCTGACGCAGACCCTGCTGTCTCGTTGCTATCCCTGTGTCTGGAGGCCGTGGCGGAGTGGATGTGGCAGAGCAGACTGAGGCTCAACCCCGATAAGACGGAGGTGATGGTGTGTGTGTGGGGGGTGAGGGAGGTGTCAGCCCCCCTGATTGGGGGGTGTTTTTCCTCCTATAGCTCAGCAGGTTCAGAGTCTGGAGGTGGTGTTGGACTCGGATCTCCGCCTGGATCGACAGGTGGAGGTGGTGGTGAAGGCCGTCTTCCGCAAGCTGTATCTAGTGCGGAGGCTGCGTCCATACATCTCCGGGCTGGATCTGGCCTCCCTCATCCATGCCTTCGTTACCTCGAGGCTGGACTGCTGCAATGCGCTCTACGTGGGGCTGCCCTTGTTCCTGGTCCGGAGGCTGCAGCTAGTGCAGAATGCGGCGGCCCAGCTCCTGACGGGGACGGGTCGTCGGGAGCACATAACACCAGTGCTCTGGACTCTGCACCGGTTGCCAATAGCGTGCCGAGCCAGGTTCAAGGTAATGGTATTAATCTGTAAGGCCCTTCATGGTCTTGGCCCCTCGTACCTCAGGGACCGCCTCGCCCTCCGCACCCTAGAGCGGCTCCTTCGGTCTGTTGGGGGTGCCTTCTTAGAGGTCCCCCGTGTTAAGCGGGTGGCTACAATGGAGAGGGCATTCTCGGTTGCCAGGCCGCGTCTTTGGAATTCCCTCCGGAGGAAGCTCACCTAGCCCCAAGCCTTTTGACATTCCAGTGGGCTTGTAAGACCTGGCTGTTCGCCCAGGCTTTTGGGGAGGAAGGAGGGGGGTGGATTAGGGTGTTGGCTCTCCCCTACCTTTAGTTTTATCTTTTTTGTTTCCCAATCCTATTTTAAGTTTAAATTTATTGTGCTGTTTTAAAAATGTTTTTATTGATTGTTTTTATGAAACTGTACATCACCCCGAGATGCCGTAGGCATGGGGGGTGTGACTCAGAATGAAATGTTTAAAATAAATAAATAATAAATATTGTTTCACTAGTCAGACAAGCTTGTTCATTAGCATTCAAATTAAAATTTCTTTTTTTGAGATGGAAAACACTCTATCTGTAGTACACACGTATATGCAGTGCATTGGTAACATGGAGTTATGTGTCACTCATTCTACCTAGGTACATCTTTTCCTTGATACAGGTAAGTAAAAAAATTAAATTAAATCATGCTTATTTTGACTGTTGGTATGTGGTTGTGCCCTTTTTGAATAATGAAAAACCTAAATGTAGTATTGTTAACTGTCAAGTTGTACTCCCGTAGGCTATTACATAGTCATATGCAGGTTTTAAGGCTATAAAAGGACAATTATGATTATCTAGTCTGACCTTTTGCATAACACAGGCCAAAGATTTTCATCTAGCTATATTTTCATCCAGATCAATGAATTCTGATTTAACTATCTTTTAGAAACATAACCAGTCTTAATAATATGAAGGGAGGCAGGATTTCCATATTCATGTCTAATGTTAACTTCTACTACATATTATACACGCACCCACACAGTGATTACATAATCCTGCTTCCCTAGAAGGTCAAGTAGGGGGTTGGGGGTGAAGTTTTTAGGGGTTTTTAATATATATATATTTAATGTATTTTTTATACTTTTTAAATATTGTAACCCACTCTGAAGTGTAGGGGAAGGGCAGGATACAAGTATAAACAAATAAAATAAATAAATGAAATATTCAGTCTACACGCAAAAATTATAGTTTGTGTTGTAACTGCTGGCCCAACCACCTCAGTCAAGTTGGACTCAATTCTTGCTTAAGCACACCATCAGTAAAACTACTTTGCAGGCCAAGTTCTCCTCCCAATTATACCCTGAGCCTGCACAAAACCTGTGCTATGTTCTATTACACCCAACTGCAACAAGTTTACACAGGTGTTACTGAAAACTGAAATTTAGAGCAGAGTTAAGCTTTAAAGGGATGCCAGCCACTTTAAACAAATCTTTCCTAACTATCTAGATGGAAGCGTGATAATAGGGGACACATTTACCATCTATTCTGTTTTGTTTCTTCCAGCAGTTCGTTGAGTTAGCTTCACTGTTTTTTAAATCCTTGTATACCAGGTTCTCACACACTACTCTAAAGGGAGTTCAACTTCACGGTGCTCCACAGATGGCATGTAAAAACAGCTAAGAATGTGGTTTTTTACATTCATTCACTTGCAGCAGCAAGTAAGTTAAAGGCAGAACTGATTATAAACAGGGGACTGCTGAAGCCCTGATACAGAGGAAACTGCTTGAGCTACAGTTCTGAAAATTTATCCATGGCTTATATTTGTGGGGACTGTCATATGTGCTAAGCTTGAAGAAGATCCAGCCAGAAAATCAAAAATTACAATTGTTTAAAACATAATCAGTTGTGATCAAAATGCATAGTATTTTGACTATTTTGAATCTGTGATATCTCCCCCCCCCCCCCCCCCCGATGAGTTGAGCCCCCAGATTTCACAGTCATGGAGCGTGAGCTCTAGATCAAGTGTTGGTATAGCGCGATAATGACTGGTGCAGCCAAAAACGAGTTATTAAGCATTAAAAGATCCGTTCTACTGGCTGGCGCATGTGCAGTCGAGCAACCACTGACCACCATTTGTGTTGTTAGAAAAAACAGCATAAGGAAAGTTACATTACTCTACTTTTTAATCACGTAACTTTATCAGGAGCCAGCTCTGTCACAAAGACTTTGTGCTTTAGTCAGTTTCATGTCAATTACCCTCTTGCCTCAGAAGCTGCCAAGAGGACGCTCTAGTCAGTTTCGTGTCGATTACCCTCTTGCCTCAGAAGCTGCTGGCAAGACAAAGCTCTAGTCATTTTCATGTCAATTACCCTCTTGCCTCACTCCATCCTTTTCATTTCGTATGAAACATTGACCAAGAGAGGGAGTGGGACCCATGGGGTGAGGCTTGTCGCTACTGCTGGTCGGCACTGTTCCATCAGGAGAGCCCCCTAACGCTTATTGTCATCATCGGGACTCCCCTCATTTGTTCACCATGCTACAACCCAACCCGGAGTTCCACAGACACCTGTGGAGCCTGCGCAGTTGGGGCTACCTGGGAGAAGAACCATAAAGGCTCCGTGAAGCCCATGGCAGCGCCATAGGCACGCACCTGTGTGCGTTGCGCCTAAGGGCGTTGCGCACAAGGGCGCAGCCTGCGCGCAGCCTTAGGCGCGAGCCAGGCCCAGGGCCCTCTCTTTGCGATTTGTTGGCTGACTGTGGGAGCTTGTTCTGTTTGGGATACGGTGAAGAGGCGTAATCGAGGGGGTGTGGAAACCCGTGCCCAGGCCCGTGGGAAACAGGTAACGTTAAAGGATTTTCTCAGGAGCTCTGCTCCAGAATGTCTGTTGGAAACAGCGGAGAAGTGCGAACCCTCTCAGTCTCTCCACAGGTGGAGGGGCCGGGAGAATCTGAGGGGTTTTCCACTCCCTTCCTTCGGAAGGTTTTGTCAAAGGCTTGCCCCAACTGTGCAATCTATTGTAGAAGTAGGTGCACCAGTTTTTCTGCCAACTGTTCATGGGCCTGAGGCCCCTTCACTGAAGCAACCGGATAACCAGTGTTTTGCCATGGGGGATTTTGTGACTAAATTCTATTATCAACTGGAGAGGATTAACATGCAGCTTGAACTCCAGAGAGCACAGTTGCGTATTATTACAGACCTGCTCAAGTTACATAGAGCAGACATAGAGAATTTCCAGGAGCTTAGAGCACCGGAGATGGTGACAGTTGGTACTCAGACTGCCCCGGATAATCCCCCTGCGCTATTAGAGGGAAATCAAGGGGCTGGGCCCCCGTTGAGCAGGAGTAGTTCGTCCCTTAAACTGGATACTCTAGCAGTGGCCCTCAGCTTCAGGCCGTTATCTTCAGGACATCTGCCTGTTTGGGACACTAAATATTCTATTTCACAACATCTGTCCGCCATTTTGGGTGCTTCAGTCCCCCCCTAATTACATTGCCCGGTTTGTGTTTTTACCTTCCCCATTTTTTTCCTATCGTGTAGGGTTATATTTTTCTACTACGCATATGGTTGATATATTATGGCTTCACCTCAATTTATTTGTGTCATAGGGGATTTCATTGTCCAGGGTTTACCTGGATATGAAGGTTTTGCCATTACTTTCCCCCCCTAAGTTTATAGATAAAGGAATGCTGTTTATTACTCCTGTCCAAGGTAACTTCAACTCCATTTTATTGCCTGAGCGAACGTCCTGTAGTAAGGTTTTTCCTTCAGTTGGGGCCTTGGCAGAGCAGCAGGCAACTACAAGTCTCGGGGTGGTGCAATCACAGGATGGTCCTGATATAAACATCTTAACTGGAGAAGAAGCAACTCTCTCAGTTGATTCTCCCACTCACCCCTTCTTAAGAGCCTCTGAAATTTCCTCCTCATTGCAGAAAGCTGCTTTGGAACAATCCCGGACACGTCCTGTAGGTGGAAATCAACAAGATAGGGTCTCACCTCCTAGGTTATGACTAGCTGGTGCATGCACTGATGTTTCAATTACCATTTGTTCATGGAATGTGGCTGGGTGGGTTAGGCACCTTGATGATCCAGATTTTGTGCAATATTTGGCATCCTTTACTATTATTTTAGTGCAAGAAACATGGTCTAAAACCCCTTTGGAGCTTGAAGGTTATGTTGCTCATTTTCTCCCGGCGGCCCAGAAGGAAAGAAAGAGGCGTCCGTGTGGGGGACTGGGTTGCCTTGTGGCCCGAAATTTCCCATTTAAGATCCTTGAGAATATAATGTCCCCTCACCTATTGTTGGGCTTTGTGGCAAGGGCAGGAGCTTTAGTTATAGTTATTACACTGTATATCCCACCTTTTAATGCGGGTTCGTTTCAGGTTTCTATGTGGGAGAAATTGAAGCAAAAGTTAGAGGATCTTAAAAGTAGGTATGCTGAGGGGCTCTTTATTGTTGCAGGGGACTTTAATGCTCGGGTGGGCCCTAATGACCAGGCTATGGCCCCATATTGTGACGGGTGTTCCATATGTTCCCCCACATTTATTAGCCTCTAGGCGATCTAAAGATAGTCAGATCAACTCTTCTGGAATCAGGCTTGCAGAGATGGCCACAGCCCTAGAACTTTACATTTTAAATGGCTCTGGGTTTAATGACCCAGATGGGGAGTATACCTTTGTAGGCCCTCAGGGTATGAGTGTTGTTGATTTCATTCTTGTTTCTCCCCGGGTGCTCCCCTATATACATGATTTTGCCATGGGTTCAGTCCTGGTGGGAGATCATGTCCCACTGGTACTGACACTTTTTTCTCCAGGTCCCGGCCCCAATGCCAGTGAAGGTGATAGGTTGGATCTATCTTTTTTGGAAACTGTGAAGGCTCCTATTTGGGATGATGCTCTAACAGCCTCCATGGAGGCTTATGTAGCTCAGCCCAACATTGTTCAGGTACGTGATAAGTTGTTGACCTCTGTAGATTTTTTTGAGATATTGGATCTCTATGTGCAGTTAACCTCCGACCTTAGAATTCACATGCAGGGACTAACTCGTAGTGTGGCACCTGCATGTGTAAAGATCAATCAACCTTGGTTTGACAAGGAATGTCGTATGATGAGAACCAGGTTGAAATGCCTTTATTACAACTATAGGAAGGGTGATACTTGTGCTCTCCCTGCTGAGTATAGATCCTTAAGGATGGAATATAGGAAGTTGATCATTCTGAAAAAGAAGGTCTTCTGGGACACCCAATGAGGGCATCTTTTGGAAGCGGCCAATTCAAGGGATGCTCGGAAATTTTGGAAACTGGTTAATGGAGCCACCCAGGGGAGTCAGAGGGCAGTTACCCTCCCCACTTTTGCCACAGATTTGGATGGAACATTTTGATAAGTTGTATAATGATAAAATCAGGGAGGACTTTCAGGATGATTTAGCTTTTAAGTTGGAAGAGCTCCCTTCTTGGCCTCCAGTTTCTGAGGCGGAAGTTGAGGCCCTGGTGGACTCGTTCCATAATAACCGTGCACCGGGTCTGGACCTAATTCATATTGAGCAGTTTAAAACTCACAAAGAGTAGTGGTTTCCTGTATTGGCAGTACTAGTTACCGCAATAAATAATACAGGTATAACTCCTGAAGTTTGGGATAAGGCGGTTATAGTTCCTATTTATAAAAAGGGTGCAAAAGTGGATCCGGCCAATTACAGGCCCATCAGTCTTTTGTGCATTGTTGTGAAAATGTATGCCAAGTATCTATCTATTGGGGAAGTGCACAGACTGGCTAATGCAGACCGAGGCCCTTTCCCCAGAACAGGCAGGGTTTCAAAAGGGCCGTTCAACTATTGAACAGTGTTACGTCCTCCAGCACCTATTCAGTAAATATAGGGCCCATAATGGAGCACTGTACGTTGCTTTTCTTGACCTCAGGGCAGCCTTCGACTGTCGACAGGGCTGCCTTGTGGAGGAAATTGCAGGCATCTTCGATTGATAAGTGATTGTTGGCTTTTATGCATGCTTTGCATGCACATTCATCGCTCGTGATTAAAGTGGATAAACAGGGACATATCACACCCCCAATTAACACCACTGTGGGAGTTAGGCAAGGGTGCGTATTGGCCCCAGCCCCTTTTAACTATTTCATAGATCCAGTAATATCTAGGATGGCGGATTCTCGTTTTTCCCCCCCAAAGTTGGCAGCCCGGTCTATTGGCTGCTTATGTTATGCCAACAACGTTGCGCTATTGTCGCAGACCCGTATAGGGCTTCAACACCAGCTGCAGGCATTTGCGTTGTTTTGTTGTGAAAACCATCTAACGATTAATTACGATAAATCAAAGATCTTGGTTTTTACTGCCCAATTGAAAACATTTACTTGGCATATAGAGGGTCACCTAATCCAGCAGGTGACTTCGTTTGGATATTTGGGCCTACTCTTTCATAGCTCAGGCAGATGGTGAGATCATGTGAATAGAGCACATAAAGCAGTTAAAGCCTCAGCGCAGTCCATTCATAGACTTTATTAAGCAGGGCAGAACATCTACAATTGCCGCCTTGCAGGTATTCAACGGCAGAATCAGATCTCAACTTTTGTATGGGGCGGAATTGTGGGCTCCTTACTTTGCCCAAATGGTTGACCAGATACAATCTAGGTTTTTACGGAATCTCTTGGGGGCTCCTAGAGGGACCCCGTCAGCCGCCATTAGAGTTGAGCTAGGACAGAGGCAATGGTCCCAAGTCGTTGACGAGATGGTGCTCAAATACTGGGTTAAATTGCGATTTGACCCGGGCTCACTCCAGTTGAAGGAGGTTATTATTATTATTATTTATTATTATTAACAAACATTTATATAGCGCCAGCAGTGTACCTGGCACTTTACAAAGTAATAAAATAGACACGGTCCCTGCCCCTAGGGCTTACAATCTGAGAGACAGGAGCTGGGGGAGAGACTTAGGGAGGGGAACAGAGAGAGAGACAAGGGGTCTAACATTCATGAAGATGCGAGGTCTCAAGTGCACGTACTTGGCTTGGTTACGATGAGAATGACAGCAGGCAGGTCCATGTTGCAAGGATAAGGGTAAACCGATCGTAGGTATAGGAATAGTGGCTCAGCAGGATAAAGAGTCAGACAGAGCAGAGCGAAAGAGGTGAGTTTTAAGGAGAGATTTGAAGATATGAAGGGAGGGTGCAAGGCGGATGTGGACAGGGAGGGAGTTCCAGGCATGGGGGGCAGCAAGTGAGAAGGGACGAAGGCGCTTAGGGGAGCAGGGAATACCTTTATTAATCAATGGTCGCTTAAGATTGAGGTTCATCTTAGGGAAATAGGGCTTTCCCCAGAATATTTGTGCCATAAGAACCCTACCTCGGTCAGGAAGGAAGTGTTGGGGCGGGTTCAAGATATAGATAGGCAACTTGAGGTGGGCAGGATTGACCCATTTTCACATATTCGGAATTATTTGGGGTGGATCCCGAATTTTGGCCAACCTGCCAAATATCTCGCTGCCGACATCTCAGGGAGAGCCAACCAATTAATACGTAGTGCCCGCTTTAATGCTTTCCCCTCGAACAAGTTTGAGGGTCGAATTCAGGGTATTCCCTTTAGTGAGCGTCTCTGTCCATTTGATCAGTTATTAAACATTAAAAAATCAGTTCTGCTGGCTGGTGCATGCGCAATGGTATGGAAAATTATCTTCTCTTTTTACTCAGGACAGGGATTTCCCAGCTGAGAAACTTGCAGCTCGAGTCTCCAGTTCAGTACCTGGGAGAGCACGAGTGGGGCACTTCCTTTTGGGGGTTTTGTTTGACCCAGCCCCACTAATCCCCAGCTCAGCATGAGCAGTGAGCCTCCTCTTCCAGAGTGAACTTGCTTCCCTGCAGCTGGGTGTGTGTGTTTAAACCAGCCCCACTTGTGCTGCTGCTTCAGACTGCCCCATCCTGTAGGTCTGGGGGGTGCGGGGGGGGGGAGACATAGGGGGCTCTGAGGACCAGCCCCACAGATCCCAAGCCTGACATGAGTGCAGTGAGCCTCCCCTTCCTTCGGTGTCAGAGCCTGCTTGCTTCCCCACAGGTGGGGTGTGGGGTTGAACCAGCCACATGGGATCCAGCTTCGAAGTCTGGGGTTGGTGGGTTGGAGACACCAGAGGGGGGAGTGAGTGTTACTGCTGGGGAATCCCCCATTCTGCAGAATGCCCCCAAGGAATCCCCACTGCTACTTTCCCCCCCGGGGCACCATCAACCAGAGCTAGTGGTGTGGAGCCCTCCGACACTCATGGGAGGCAGCAGTGGAGCGGCAGAAGCATGGGTAGGCGGCTACTCATGTCTCCCCCCACCACAAGTGCCCACGGGACACCCCCCACCCCCACTGCCACCATTGCCACACTTCCCCTGGTCTTGAGGAGAGTAGCCTTTCCCCATGAGCCAATCCTGGCTGCTTTGTTGCCCATTGGAGCTGTTGCACTAATGCGGTGATTCGTGGCAATGTTCAGAATGCGCAGGCGGCCTGGGCGCCTCCATCTTCTTGGGAGAGGAAAAATGTAATGGTCACACATGCACACCACTCCCCACTGACCACACAGATCATCTAGCGCACGAGAAACTTCTGCCACGGGAGGGACTGGTAAATCTCCACTTCACCTAGCCAGGAACCTCCGGTTGTGTCAGTTCCCAGCTCCACTCCCCTCGCTGAGCCTCATCCGATAGTCCCACTGTAGGCAAGCTCATTCATCCCCCCCCCCCCCGGTCAACCCTGTTCATTCCCGCCCCCACCAGCCTCTTCCCATCAGTAGGGGACATCGTTTCAGGGAGTGTGAGTCCTCCAGCGTTGTGGGCTGTCTCTATTAGAGCTATGCTCCTGATACAATGCTACATCCATTCAAGTCAATTGGGAGCGGAGACACTGATTTTACTGGATAGGGAGTTGCTTTGACTTTGGATACTTACCTTAAGAAGTTTTGATGGAGAAATGCATTAACTTTGGATACTTACCTTGAAAGATATAGAGTTTGCTGTTTTTAGAGTGCTTAACATTCTAATAGTGTTTTATAAGGTCAAAGTGCAGTTGCTATCTATTGCAGTTGCAGCTATGAATGATCAGCAATTTTGCAACCTTGTGTCCCAAGTCGGAAACTTAGTAAAGAGGGAAGACATAATTATTGGTCACCTGAGAAAAGTTGCGACTTGCCCAGAATCATGCGAGAGGCAGAATTACAATCCAAGGTTCAATAGCATTCAGCTTTTTAAACTTTAGATCTGTCCCCATTTTTCCTCCAGGTCCCCCTTTCATTTACTACACACCTTGCAACTTCTGCAATATGGCAAAATTCTTCTAGAGAACAGCCTCATTCACGACATAATCCTATAGGTTCAACAGTTCACCATTAAAGTAAATGGCAGTTTTGCCATGGATTTCAATCCTTGAGCATGGTCCTTCCTGCCCACAGGATGAGAAAGTGATGTGCCCTACTTCTATTCTCCCACCTCCTCCTCAAGCCTCAGTCTCCCTGCATAGGCCCTTTTCCTGCCCTTTGTATTCAATCATGTTTCTGTAACAAGGTTTTAAGAGAGAGTTTTGCACCCCCATGAGAGAGGCTGTTTGCTCATGTTACACAATTTCCCATTGCTTTGTATCTTATGTGATATTTTGTAACTTGTGCACGCCTACTCATTTGGCATGGAAATTAACACGAGTTTCATCATGGGATGTTATGGCAGGGAAATCCAGCTCTCATGCTAACGTGAGTACTGCATTATGTGAGATTTGAATGCGTGTATGGGGTGAGTTCTGTAGTAAGGGAGACTGGACAAAGTAATACATCGCTATGTTTTACTGAAAGTGAACACACGGATGTTGATTGGTCAAATCATAGAACCTTACAGTTGGAACGTACATCAGAGGTCATCTAGTCCAATGCACTGCAAACATTCGGACATGACCGCGTCCTTCACCAAGTAACGCAGGAGTTAGAACTGTACACTCAGCAACAGCACAGTAAACATTGGTGGTCACTCTTTCACTTTCCCCTTCTTGAAACACTGAAGTACAAACCACATTGTCTCTTACTGTGTCTGGTTCTGGTATTGTGAAACATTGTATCTCAATTTTGTGAAACATTGAAATAATTGTTCCATTGCATTTTGTATTATATTTTATATCTGGTTCTAATGATTTCAGGGACAAAATAACGGATATACTACACTATATCTGGCTCTGGCTCTCTACAACTGCTTTTTCAGGACTTCATGCGGGTGATCATAGCTCCACAATTATGAAGGCTAGTGTGCCTGCAGATGCTATGTTAAAAATTCACATTCATCCCATCTGAAAAAACTTGGAAATTTATTAACCAAAAAGCTGAACTTTTTTTTAAAAAAAACAAACAAACCAAAAACAAACATTAAAGGCAGAACCATTTTCAAAACAAAAAACTTTCCTTTTAACTCTGTCTTTTTGCGGAGAATTGCATTGTATAGAACCAATTGTATAAAGCTGTCTAAACTGACATTGCCAACAGTTCATTGTAAGTGTACACAATTTCTACTCATGTAAATGACAGTTAAGGCAGTTTGAAAAAATGTTTGTAGGCCATTTATGATAATAAATAAATGACCTGTAAAGAAATAATGTGATAGTCCAGATTTTCTACCTATATGTCATAATTTACCATCAACATTAAGGGAAGTTAAGTACTTAGTTTATTACCATACGTATTTTACTCATTACTATTTACCACTAACTAAACTAATTTCCATGCTTTTTGACATTTAAGTTTGTTGTAATGTATGTTGTTAAATGTTTTTTGAATTGCAAATATAATTAATTTGGAGTTTAAATTAGGGAGAAATATATTTTGGGAAATGGTTTTGAAGAGGAAAGTTTTTTGTTTTCGAAATGGTTCTGCCTTTAACTTTTTTTAAAAAGTTAGTTTAACTTAAACTAGTGTCAGGATTATGCAGCCTTGAGTTACAACACAGAGGCTCTAGGGAAGAGGATCCAGTAGCCAAGACATGCCATTTCTGAGACCAGTACGAGATGGAGCGAACACAGATGAATCTGGGTTACTGCTTCCCAGGGTTTGAATTGGAGTCTCCAGATTTTTACACATCTTTTACAGGCTCTGAGCAAAGCCTCAATTACCCTGTGTTACACAGGAGCATGCTAGATAACCTGGAGAAGTTTTTTCTGGAAGGAAATATTTTTCCTTGGTCGTTTTTCCATAGGACCATGTCAGAAAGAGGCTCTCCTACCCTCTTTCTAATAGGGTCCTACCGATGTGGGGCATCATGATGTCACAACATGCCCAAGGGGGAGTTACCATGTAAGGAAGGTGCAGGAGAATCCTTTTGCCACATCTCTCTTGGGGGCAAAATTTCAGGGAAGGTGGCAATCCTAGATTGAGGTGTTAGAACAAGTTAGTATCAGTTTCCAGAAAGAGCATCCTCCCTACTTCTGGCAATTGTGAGTAACATGGGGGAGGGAATCCCTCACCCTCATCTTGCACAGTCTGCTCAGTTAAAACAATCTTGCAGCTAGCTGTTGGCTGGCAAATTTAATCCCTTTTTAAATCAAGAGAACATTACTTTCTATTCACTTACAGCCCCTGCCTTCTCTGCCCAGAGATGTGGCAATGGTTAGTTCGTTGGTGCAACATATGCCTGTAAACAGCGAGTCAAAGAACATAGAATTCCAGAAGTCACTGTATTCAAAATCTGCTTCTTGCAAATACAAACATACATGGTAATTTAAGTTAATTATATCACTGAGAAATCTTCATGTGGGCATCCATTAGCTGCTCTGTTGTATCAGTGACTGGTCTGATTCCTTGATCAGTTCCAGCTGCCTTGTATTTTTGCAACAATATAAAAGAAGCTAGAAGGTTGGCATAACTAGTTCATCAAGAATTTTCCTCTGTAAAGGGAACCATTTAGTGTACAAAAGCTCAGTAGTTAGGCCCTATGTCTTTAGACATTTCTGAGACATAGGGTATTTTTAGACATGGCGCTAACCCCAGTTTAACCACACTTGAACATTTCTTATGCATGTTGCAGGGCTGCATAGGGCACCAATACAGCCCTGCAACATGCATAAGAAATGTTCGTGTGGTTAAACTGGGGTTAGCGTCATGTCTGAAAACACTCAGAGGAGAGATGGATGTGGGCAGGGTGTATTGTACACACACAAAGAGTCATTCCAGAGGCTGGATGTTCCTGGGGACGTTTCTGAACAACCTGAATTATAGGGTCTGAGCTGTGGTTTCATATCTTGCCCAGTTTCTCCATACATAGTAACAGTATCATGGTACTGAACAGAACCATGAAAATGGTAGTAGACCGTTATCTAGTTCAGAATAAAATGAGGAAATCTGTGTTTTAGAATGTTTTATAGGTTGTTTTTAAAAATAAAATAAAAATAAAAATAAAAACAATAATTACACAAACATTAAAAATCATATCAGACTGGGCTCCTAATGTACAATTACAGTAATGTATGTAACAAGCTCAATTTATATGTGGAATGATTTAAACGTTTTAAGGAGAAATGGTCACTGGGAAGGCTGAATGAAATTGAAGTCTTAAAACACAGAAGACAACACACAAATCACGTGGTATATTGCATTCTTCAAAGGTATTTTTATTTTTGCAGTGCTTATTTTTTTTCCTTTCTGAAACAAACCAATAGCCTCTCTATATTTATGGTAATACTTTATACACACAGCAATACACAGCTCCTTCAACTGATTAATTCATGACCAAGTATAAGAGCACTCAAAAATGAACTACAATGATGTTTTTAATGTATAGTCATAAATAGATTTAATAATTATTATTTTATTTATATAGCATCTCCCTGCCTTGCATGGCACTCAGAGCGTTTCACAGAATAGAAGACAATATAAAAGTATAAAACAATTTTAAAAGAGTAATAAGATATAATAAAAACAAATTTATTATGTAGCCAACGGCCATTGTACAAACAATCGCAAATTCAAACATGTATACAATACATATAAAATAAAATAAAACAATCTGAAAATAAGAATATTACAAAACTACCACTATAAACCTCCTCTACACCCATATACACCAAAAGGTAAGGAGGACCAACCAGCCCCAACCCAATTCCAAAGTTCACGCCAGATCTCAGGAGTTTATAGTATAGAGTCATCCCCACCTTTTGTTCCAAGGCCTGAGCTTCATCTAAACTTCACCCTTTCAGGTGCTTTCAGGTGCTTTTTGAAGGTAAGGCAGGAGGAACTAAGATGAACATCTGGACGGAGTGAGTTCCACACTGAGGGGCCCGCAACAGCCCGCTCACCCGCCAACTTGAGGCGTAATGGCAGAACCCCCAAACAGCAGGTGGTTCCTGAGCGCAGATACCCATCAGTGCGAGACTCCAGAAGTAGGTCTCAAATATAGCCAGGGGCTAAACCGTTCAGGGCCCTAAAAACCATCAGCGCAATCTTAAATTCAATGCATCGCTATATATATGACCTACCTCACAGGGTTATTGGGGGGGGGGGGGAAATGATAAATACTGTGAAACACTTTAAACACTGAAATAATAATAAACAGAGAAACAGATTCCAGAATATTTTGTTTTAGAACATATCTATTTTATAATTTGGGTGGGAAGAGAGCAAATTTTTATAAAATGTATTACCTCAATTGTACTTCGCAAATATGGAGGCACACATGCAAGTGTTTTGTGTATGCAAATTTCTATATGCACATGAAAATATTTGCTTGGACATGCATATATTTTGCAAACGCAATGTAAGCACCAGTAGGAGAAAAGTATGCCTTTGTAATTTTTTTAAATGTACTGTGCATCACTATGCTACTCAGTGTTTAAAAAAACAAACACTTCAAAGGCAAATAAAAACATGCATTTGCCTAGTTTAGAACACCTCTTGCAAGCTTTTAAGACTTTTTTTTTTTTTAAAAAGCTAAAGATATGGTTTTTCTTGCCAAATTTAAAATCAGAAGTTGCCAAACTGTAGGTCAGTCTTTGCTGTCTAGGGCCACGGAACTATATTGACATCGCAAAATGGGGTCACTCAGTTCAAAATTTTGGGAGCCCCTGGTTTAAGTGAAACAAAATCATCGTATTTCATGGGGGAGGGGGGAGAGAGAGAGACAGAAGAGGTTCTTTTTATACAAGCACTGAGGGTTATATCCTTTGTCTTCAGGTTTACCATAATCTTGTTGAGGGTGTCATAGAACAACAGGGAACTTCCACCCCAGAAAAGAGGAAAATGCTGTATTCAAAGCTACCTTAGGCTAGAGCTCAAACAAGAATTGTCTTTATTCTTCAAGAATATCGAATTGAGAGTTGTCAGCGAGATCTGAAGATCTCACTAAGAGTTCGAGATCTTGCAAGATTCTAAAAAAATAAATAATGAAAAATGTTCCGTGTATGTGCAAAATGGCTGCTATTGCCATTCTGCGCATGCACGGCCCTTTTCCAAGATGGCACAGGCCACACTGGCGCCATTTTGGAAAAGGGCAGCTGGTCTGCATGTGCGCAGAACTGGCTGCAGTTTTCCAAAATGGCACTGACATGGCCCATGCCATCTTGGAAAAGGGCCACACATGTGCAGAATGGCAATAGCAGCCATTTTGCACATACACAGAACATTTTTTGCACATACATAGAACGATGTCGAGAATGGCCAATTCTCGACTCGTTCTCTATCTCCAAAACCTTGTTGAGAGGCCCATTCTAGACAAGATTTTCAAGACCAAGTTTCACCCCTACCCTAGTCCCCCTGAGAAGCGGATAAAGGGAACAAAGCTGGATATCCAGTACTGGACAACACGTGGGTTGAATGCAACTCCAGTCATCCTTAGAGATCTATACCAAAGTTCATTCATTAGGTGGGGAAGAACAGCTGCCTGTCGAGTCAGGAAGTCTCTTCGGTGTTCTAGTTATGTCTATCCTTCCTTTGACATTCATCACTCATTACGCTGATCTCTTCAAAAAAGTAGCGACTGTTGTGCACAAAATGACTAGAATAACCACACTTCCATGGATTTGAAGCAAAACTCAGTCCACTGCTCATTGGCTGAAAAGAACGTGGCCATGACATGAGTATTTTCATTTTTAGGATAGAGGATCAAATGGGGGGGGGGGGGGGAGGTACATCCCAACTCAGAGCTGCAGATGATCTTCAGAGAGGTGGAGGACCGTCAGAGATGAGAGTAATGGGAAAGGGAAATCAGAAATCTCTCTTTTCCCCTTTCAGAAAATAAGTTTGATTTCCAGTTTCTAACTACGTTAACTGTGAAACAATATTATGCTAGCAATATACTAAAAATGTTTAAATCCTCTATATCTAATATAGAGGATAGGAAAAAAGCCCAGGGAACACAGGTGGAAATCAGTGTAGAACAGACAATTATAAATTATTCCAAAATACCTGAAACAGTTACTTATAATGAGCAGATTAAGAATAAAAAGAATACACTTAAGTATTTATATGCAAATGCTAGGAATTTAAATGAAGATCTAGACATAATATGAATCTCAGAGACCAGGTGGAAGGAGGATAACCAATGGGACTCTTAATACCAAGGTACAAAATATATATCAAAATGACAGAGTAGATCGAGCTGGGGGCGGGAGGGTGGATCTATATGTTAAAGATAGCACCAAGTCAAGTATGATTAAAAATATGCAGGAAGGAAACTGTACTCTGGAATCTCTAAGGATAGAAAATCCATGCGTAATGGGGAAGTGTATACAGTGGAGCTATACTATCACCCCTTGATCAGGACAGTGAGACCGACGATGAAATACTAGCAGAGATTAGACACTACAGAAGTCGGTAACATAATAATAATGGGTGATTTCAATTATCCTTACAATGACTGAGTGAATGTATCCTCCAGGCGTGATATGGAGGTAATTTTTCTAGATGCCATAAATGACTGCTTCTTGGAGCAGGTCCTGGAACCAACAAAAGGAAGAGCTACTCTGGATCTAGTCCTAGATGGAGCATAGGACCTGTGCAAGGGGTAATGGTGGTGGAGCCACTTGGCAATAATAATCATAATATAATCAAATTTGACATAATTACTAGTGGTGGGACCCCGGGCCCATTACCGGCTACCGGATTTACCGGTTACCGGTTCTAGGAAAACCGGATTCCCGGATTAAATCCGGTATGCCGGTACCGGATTTAATTCATTGGTTTCAATGGGGTGCTGTGTCCCCATTGAAACCAATGAAATA
>QEPC01015050.1:4302200-4316308 GCA_003113815.1 Sphenodon punctatus
TGTCCCAGGCCCGCTGTGAGCAGTTTGTCACCTACTTCGCAGACAAGATTGCTCGGATTCAGAGCGACTTTGATGCTGGATTAGGGGCAGTGGTCGGAGAGCGCGAGGGGTGGTGGTGGAGTCTTGTCCAACTTTGTCGGGGGAGTTTCAGGAAGTGATGCCAGCCGATGCGGCAGATGTCCTGAGGTCTGTGCGAGCCACCAGTTGTGAACTCGATCCGTGCCTGCCCTGGCTGGTGAAAGCCTCCAGGGAGACGTTGGGGACGGTGCTGGTGAGGTTGATCAATGCGTCCTTGCAGCAGGGGAGGCTGTCGCCTAGTCTCAAGGAGGCTGTGGTGCGCCCCCTCATGAAGAAACCATCGTTGGACGTGGACGCGCTTGCCAGCTACCATCCTGTCTCTAACCTTCCCTTTTTAGGGAAGGTTATTGAGCGGGTGGTGGCGACCCAGCTCCAGACGCATCTAGACAGCATTGGGTTCCTGGACCCTTTTCAATCTGGGTTCCGCCCCGGCTATGGCACCGAGACGGCGTTGGTGGCCTTGGTTGACGACCTTCGCCGGGAGATGGATGCAGGATGTTCAACATTTCTCATTCTGCTAGATCTCTTGGCCGCTTCTGACACCGTGGACCATGAGCTGCTGCTGAGACAGCTGCGTGACCTGGGGGGTCTGCACGGGACTGCTCTTGAATGGTTCCGCTCATTCCTCTTGGGGAGAAGCCAGCAGGTGGTGCTGGGAGCTGAGTCATCTTGCCCCCGCACCTTATCCTGAGGCATTCCTCAGGGTTCTATTCTGTCTCCATCATTGTTTAATGTATACATGCAGCCCTTGGGGGAGGTTGTGAGAGGGTTCGGGGTGCGATGTCACCAATATGCTGATGATACTCAGTTGTACCTCTTTTTCAGCTGACCCAGAACCTGCTGTCTCGTTGCTATCCCAGTGTTTGGCAGCCGTGGCAGAGTGGATGTAGCAGAGCAGAGTGAAGCTCAACCCCGATAAGACGGAGGTGATGATGGTGGGGAGAGTGATGGAGGTGTCAGCCCCCTACGTTGGGGGGGTTCGCCCTCCCATAGCTCAGCAGGTTTGGAGTCTGGGGGTGATTTTGGACGCGGACCTCCGCTTGGAGCGGCAGGTGGAGGCGGTGGCGAAAGCTGCCTTCTGCCAGTTATATCTGGTGCGGAGGCTGCGTCCGTTCGTCTCCGGCCAGGACCTGGCCTCCCTCATCCATGCCTTCGTCACCTCGAGGCTGGACTACTGCAATGCGCTCTACGTGGGGCTGCCCTTGTTCCTGGTTTGGAGGCTGCAGCTAGTGCAGAATGTGGCGGCCCGCCTCCTGGCGGTGACGGGCTGTCAGGAGCATATAACACCTGTGCTCCGGACTCTGCACTGGCTGCCGATAGTGTGCCGAGCCAGGTTCAAGGTATTGGTGTTAATATACAAGGCCCTTCATGGTCTGGGCCCCTTGTACCTCAGGGACCGCCTCGCCCTCCGTGCCCCAGAGTGGCTCCATCGGTCCGCCAGGGGTGGTGCGCCTTCTTGGAGGTCCCCCGTGTTAAGCGGGGGGCCACAATGGAGAGGGCATTCTTGGTGGCCAGGCCGCGCCTCTGGAATTCCCTCCCTGAGGAAGCTCACCTGGCCCCAAGCCTTTTGACATTTCGGCGAATCTGTAAGACCTGGCTGTTCATCCAGGCCTTTGGGGAGGGGGGGAGGGTAGGAGGTGTTTTATCATCCCCCACCCTTATTTATTTATTATCCCAGCCGGTTTTATTGTAGTGTTTTTATGGATTGGTTTTATTATTATATTGTTTATAAAATTTATAAATGTTTATAATTAACTTGTTAGCTGCCCCAAGCTGTTCGTAGGAGGGGCGGGATACAAATTGAATAAATAAATAAATAAATAAATAAATAAAAAACCCTCCCACCATGCCCCCTCCCCAGGGCCAGCATTGTTGCCTGGCAGGCTTGCTGTTGCTGCCTTCCACCCCCCAATCACGTTTCCAGCATTTTTGAAAACACCTAAAATCACAGGACTAACAGTTAAATCTCAGGATTTGAAAACCTCAATTTTATCACACGCATCACATTTCTAACATTTTGAAAACACCTAAAATCACAAGACTAGCAGCAAACTCTCAGGAGCTGAAAACACAAATTCTCACAATTCTATCACAAAAATCACTATTTCAGCTTTTTGAAAACTCCGGAATCACAAGAGTAACAGTTGGCTATTTGGGGGAGGGGGGGAGGCATGGTGGAAGGCAGGGGGACTGGCTATTGGGGTTGGGTTTAGAGGGGAAGGCAGAGGGCAGCAGGTTTGGGGAGCTGGGTTGGGGGGAAGGCAGGGGAACTGGCTATTGGGGCTGGGTTTAGGGGGAAGGCTGGGAGCACCGGGTTTGGGGGCTAGAATGGGGATAAGGCTGGGGGCACCGGGTTTGGGGGGGAGGGGCTGGTGGCTACAGGGGCCGGGTGCTGGGCAGCCTACCTGCTGAACTGGGCTGCTCCTGATCCTCCACAGCTCCGCTCCTTGCCCGAGCCGCCTGCTGCTGCCTCAGGGCCCGGATGGCCCTACTCCCGCCGGCCAGGCCACCTCATTCTGTGTGTGGGTTGCCGGACACAGCCAGGCAGCCTGGGGGCTGCAAGTACCGGCCCGGGCCCCACCGCGCCTCTGAGTCCTCTCTGGTCTGCGCACACGCGGCAAGCCCCTTGTAGCCTCTGTTTGCCCCCCACAAGCAGTGCTGCAGTGTGCAGCCACTGGTGCCTACTTCTCACAGGGAAGCGGCGGCACCAGCGGCTGCACACAGCACTGCTTGGGGGGGGAGGAGGGGGGGGGACACAGAGGCTGCAGGTGGAGCCCTGGCTATGGGTGCCCTGTAACATGTATAGTGAGTGGGGAGTGTCTTGTCTGAAAGCACCCATGAACAGGAGACATTATAGTTCAGATTATATCGACCAATTTCTGCTCATGACAGAACTTTAAATTGACCACTGGTATACTTTACATCACATTGATGAACATTGGTGTGTTCTCACTGAATGCTATGCTATATTAATCAACATTTAAACAGTAAAGAAATGAAAAAGCAAAAAATATACACTTGCCTGCTGAATACAGTGTTCAAACTACACAGGCCTTCTCTTAAATAGAAGTAGAGTGTCCGTTATTTCCAGGGACAGGTATTCAACCCATTGCTGCCAGTGGGGAAAATACAGTGAACAGAGGTCCCAGATTATTTCTCATTTTTTGTATTTTTCTCAATACATGCTATTTCAGTCTTGTTAATTAGTGCAAGGTAAACACCTGGCAAGCCCTAAAGGGGTTGGTTATAATGAGAATGGATCCTGACAAAATGTCCATAATAGCAAGGACATTTAAAATTGGGATTGTAAAACTGGGGTGGGGGAGGTATAAACACAGTTTACCATAGTGAAGTGTGACTGTATGATGAGTTTGATAAGTGTTCAGTTTTAAAACAAAAGGAAAGCCTGTATCTCGGTTATTGAATTTTGAATGGCGTTATTTTCACTAGCCATGAAGACTATACTTTTTAAAAATGAAAACTGAGATTCTCTAAATTTTTATTGCCAGTCTCAAAACATTTGTCTTTAAAGCAGCATCTTAAATTACAAGAGTCACGAAAAAAAATCATAAAACACTGAGAAAGATTACTGAAACCTAGCTAAGTATGGCAGAAATAAATATGGTGTACTAGCAGTGTACATTAATAATGTAAGTTTGTAAATGGCCAAGACTTCCATTTTTCATACTAAATTTAGTGCTATAAACTAATCAGTTATTCCCTAATAGATAACTTGAAGAAACTAAAATGTCAAGATGTCAATGTTTAAGCCAGTGAAAGGAACTCCACCATCTAGCGAGTGTTAAATCCTGACACTTAAGCATTCAACAGAATGAAACCGAGAAGCATCAACACCAATCATGTAGGCCTTTATTCAGTAAACCACTGATGCTTATGAGTAGTCCAACTAACAAAATGGAACTACTGTACTTATTCCCTGGATGATTAGTGGAAGCACTAGCCCATTGTACTGGTGCGAGTCCCACTCACTTCAGTGTAAGGGTGGTCTTTCGGATTAGATCGCTGATTCAGATTTGTAGCTGCAATTTACATACTTAAATCAATCCATAATCTGTAATCACTTAAAAAATAAAAAATGCATGTGCAAAACGGGCACCAGATTGCATGCATGCCCTTTTTCAAAATGGCAGACGCAGCATCGCCACCATTTTGGAAAAGGGTAGCTGGTCTGTGCATGCAGAAAATGGCCACTGTACATGTGCTCACTGGCTTCCCTTTTCCCAAATGGTGGTAACACTGCTGCTGCCATTTTAGAAAAGAGTGTGCATGTGCAGAACAGGCTTGTCGCTATTTGCACATGCGCAGTAAAAGGAATTTCCCCCCCATTATTTTAGATGCGAACTGAAACAGGCTTGTTTTGGTTTTGTGTGGATTAATCCATAACAGCCCATTCCAGGCAGTTACGGTTTTAATTCGAACTGGAATTCCCACCCCTACTTCAGTTGGGCTTGTGCCTGAACAAAGGGCTAGAAGTGGCACTAGATGGCCAGAGGATCAGGTTCAGGGATGCTAAAGAATAAAAGAAAAATCTGAGACTCATACACTGGCTAGGCAAACAAGTCCACTTACCAGTCTGCGGGACTGGATTAGAT
Organism: Sphenodon punctatus; assembly: GCA_003113815.1. NCBI lineage: Eukaryota > Metazoa > Chordata > Lepidosauria > Sphenodontia > Sphenodontidae > Sphenodon > Sphenodon punctatus. Next base: position 4,306,892 of record QEPC01015050.1, read on the forward strand.
TCTGCTGCTCCCCCCACTTCATGTTCCACTCAGGACATTATTGCTCCCCAATGAGGTAGGCTGCACTTCTCCCACACTTAGCCCTGGCCTGGAGTTTGCACTACCAGTGGTAGGGGGCTCTTCTGATCCTCATCAGCAAGCTGTTTAACTGGGAGTAGTTCTGGCTGAGACTTGCACTGTAGTTGAGGGGGCGGGGTTGTATATCAACTCTCTGGTTCACATAGGGTGCCTTCAGACGTAACAGAAATTTGTGTATAGATGTGTGTTGACACCCAGTGCAGTACTTACATGAAGTGCATCTACCGGTGCTTACTTAAACACTGGATGTCAGCACTGAAGCACAGTTCTCCACAGCTTCCCTGGATGATATCCCATCATGGTCTGCTCCCTCCCCTTGCTAAAAAGCATGATATCCCATGATGCATTGCTCCATTCCCTCACTATACAGTAGGGATGGGACTATCGGATTAATCCGATAAAACCGATACTATCGGTATTGGCATATCGGTTTTTTAACATTGCCGATTTTTCAGATCTTTAACATTGTGGCCATTTAAAAAATGTGCACATAAGCCTCTCCTGTTTCGTGATTGGCCTATGGAGCCAGTGAGCTGCAGTCCTGGCTTCTGAGATTCAGAGGAGCAGCTTCAGTTCAACTGCTGAGACGCAGGTGCAACAAAGCTAAGAGATAGGACCATCGAGGCATCATGAGCCGCAGGACCAGTCCTAGCCAAGAGCTGCACTTGAATTGCCCAAGAGCCACAGTTTGCCTACTCCTGCTATATGACTTGTGCATGAAGGGTGAAACTAGATGTTTGATGAATAACCTATGCAAGGCCCCCATACCACAGTAGATATCATTTAGAAGGGTCATAGGAAGGCTGGGACATTATGGAAGTAGGAAGCACTGTCCTTATGTGCTAGTGAGATGTATTCCATATAATTAAAAATACGCTAGTAAAGAGAGGAGCATTGAATGCAGGGCTTGCCCTGGTCAAAAATCTCTGTAGGAGTGTATGAAGCAGTAGTTACAAGAAATCTTACAAAGTTACAAAAATGTAATCGCAACGTGCTATATGTTGTAACTGACTTAAGTTTTATTTCTGTCAAACTGAAACGTATGTATTTTGGACTGTAGTTAAGTTCTGCAGATGTAATTTGGAATAGGATATAATCAAGGCTGTAAAAATCAGCTCACAAAGTCAATTCTTTGAAAAGTACACTATGGGCACCTTTTGACACAACAAGGAACAGGTGCTCATGGCATTTGCCACATGGCTATGTGTTGCATTTAAAGCATTGTCATGTTTTTTAGCCCCGATAACCCTCTGTAAGCCTATTTGCTGCCAGGAAGAATTGTGGGCGGTAAGAACGTGTTTACCTTCTCCCCATGTTTGGAGTTGCATTGAACGATATGCAGTAGTGTGTTTGTGTGCTTGCCGTTACTTTTGGTGAACAATCATAGAGTTCTACATGCAGAATGCCTTGGGTTTGTCTTGCAACTTCCTTAAAACTGAAGCTTTCTTCTTGCTCCAAAGCAGGGGGACAGTGACAGGGAATCCTGGACAGCTGGGTGCTCGAAATACCCATACCACTGTTGGACAAGGAAACCTAACTGAGAAGGAGAGAGAGAAATGAGGCTTCTGCTGCTGGCCAGCCCTGCACAGGCACAAGCGCATACTGTCTCTCTTTGGCCAGGCGGGAAGAGGGCCTCATTCTGCATGGCTCTGCCCGTGTGCACTCGTTTAGCGTTTCCCACTCCGCATCATTTCGCCCTGTCTGCTGTCAATGTAAAACATGGTATCCTGAAGTTAAGTTTCAGCAATATATGTCTTATTAGCATGAGTATCATTGGACTTGTACATTTGGAGAGGGGGCTATGGTGAATGCAGTGAAGCTAAAACATTCATTCTGGTGTTACACAGCAATTTGGTAGAGGGATGTAGTTACCCATGCGTGACTGGGTAACTATACTTTGGTTCTGACATCCTAGAGTGCTAGTCCTCGTTGGCCTTGCATGGTCTAAGCTGAAGCAAACAGCAGGTCAAATTTTCCTACCTTGTAGAAAAGAATGTTGGTTGTCAAAAAGTCGGGAAGAGTATAGGAAACAGTTGAGTATGAGTCAAATTCATAATTTCCTGTGCTTCAGCTCCCATTCCCCAAAGCTATGGGTGTGGCTAAATACACATGCACTTCACAGAAAAGCAGAATTCCAGCACCATAAGTGCAAGAACGTAGCTCTCTCTTGAACTTCAGGTACTGGAGTTTTGACGCCACTGCACACCTGTTTGTTCTATGGTATATTTTTGGCCCTACATCCGATATTTGCTAGAAAGTATTCCTTAAGTAGAACAGAAGGGAACTGATCGCAGGTGAGCACTAAGAGTAGGAGGTCTACTTGTCCTTGAATAACTTTTCATCAGTCTGGTCTCCCTGAGGAAGGTCTGTTCTCTTCCAGGAGAAGATCACCCAGGGAGGCTCAGGGAAAAAAAAAAATTTAAAGGATTTTTCTTCTTACTGGATTGTTTTAATTTAAGACAGGAAAAGCAAAGCTGCCTGAATACCGAGTATTCTATACAATGCAGCTTTCACTGAGTCCTAAGTGGAAATAAGCCAGCAAGGAAAAGAAATCAACAGGCTGGCCTGTCCACATGCTTAAACTTACTACCAAAATGCACCATTTGTTTCAAATTCTTTTCTGGAGGGACATTACCCTGCCTCCTCCTCTTAAAAATATTCACTTCATGGGAGGCCTGAATATTTTTTCAATACCTTAGAGAAGTAACAACATTAAATAATGAAACGTTGTGTCCTAAGTGACTAGACAAGAGAATCAGATGTGACAAGACTGGGAAAAGAGTACCAAAAGGGAACATTTGTGCATTATAGCTGGAGTCAGAAATCATTCTATTGCAATGGATTGATTAACATGTCTTCATGCAAATCCTTCCACTGCCCCACCCCTCTTTTTCCAGAGTGCTTTACAGCCACATAACTTTAAAAACCATTTAGGAAAACATAAAAGCTATTAAATGATGAAGAGTTTTGCTAAGACCAGATGCTACAGTGGTTATATGGCTGCGCTATAAAGATTCCAATATTAAAATAGTGATTACACAGCTGTCTATCCCCTGTGTAGAATACCTATGGTAAAACCTTGTAATTTGATACTTTCAGAGGGATGAATAACCAGATTTTTTTTAGAGTTCTCATCACAATCATATATGGATTTAAAAAACAAACAAACAACTAAACACAGATACTGCTGTCATATGAATCCACGATTTCCTGTAAACTCAACAGGTGCAACCACAACTCAGCATTAACCTTTGAGAAAGTTTCAGAAGACATATGAACCCGAGGACAAATTTTGGGGACTTAATTTCATCTAGCAAACGTCAACTGGACAAGTTCATTGATGTTGCATCTCCAGTAAAGTCAGTGGAGTTACACCACCGATTAATATGGAACAGGTGTAATTGTATCTTCGGTTTGCTTTTTATTCCACTCCGTGGTTTACCGCTTTATAAGGTATTCATTTTTTTAAAAAAAAGTTTCAGAATAAGCTCAGGATCTGTGCAAATCACTCCTTGGCAAATTCAGTTTTGCAACAGTTTCTTTCTCGTGTCAGGTATTTGTTTTGGTTGGCTTAACTGGACTGCAAATTTCCTTTACTAACAGTTATAGAACAAGAGGTTCTTTGTCAGTGGGCAGCAAAACTAATCTTTTATCTGTACTCAGAGGACATTTAGTTTGGGACTTGCAACTTCAGAGTATTGCCTCACATTATGTTTTTTTTGCTTCTCACCTCACTCCAAACTAAGATTCCAATTCTACTTCTATCTATACCATGAAATCTCCTACATTGAGACCTATGCATGTGTTAAACAAGTTCAGAATGTAATGCTTTCTAAAAGTAGAAGTCCAACTGTTTCAGGAGGATAAATTGGTGAATTCCTAACTGACAAATAACAAGAATGATGGAAAAACACTTTATCCCGTGTATTGTAGATTCATATTTCTTTCCATAATCAAAAATGCAAAACAGAAAACCAGGCTTAAGCCAACTTCTGCAAGCATACAATTGGTCTTGATTCTGCAAGGAAGAAGGGATTCAAGACTGTCTTCCCTCACAGTGGATATAAGAGATGTGCATGGGAAGGAGTGGGGGAGAGAGGCACAACTGAAGTACATAGCACTGCTACTATTCTATGCTGAAATAAGTTTGAACAGTCCTTGCAGATGCAAAGAATTCAGAAGGTGCAAAGATGGTTTACAGCCACTTTTGCGATGCTCCCAAAACACAAGTTGTGATGAGTTCAGCTCACTGGCATCCCCAAATTGGTCCTACAGTGTTCATTCAAAAACACAACAAAGGCCCTTCTCACGTCAAGTTTTTTTCTGTTCTGAATAGCAATGAATGTATGAAATAAAAGAATTCAGTGTAATTTTCAGATACTGCACACAATTTTGAATGTAGTGATATAACAAATAAGAACTCTCTCTAATATTCCAATATGCTTCACTGACAAAAGTTTATTTAATTTCAATAATTTCAATATTCTTCTACCCCACACCCTCCTGCTCACAGATACAAAAATATACTACAAACACTTTGGCCAGAAATTCCATTTTTTATGCTTGTGCTAAATGAAGTGTCAACTGGGGCTTAAATGAGTACCCACAATAAAAAGGTCACTAGATCTTAAATGAGTACCCTTCTAAACTGTGGTACTCTATCTAACCCAATAACATTGGGTACTAATCGCTACCTGATTAGAATGAAAAATGGTAAATCACTACTACTTTTCTGACTTTTGGTACCGATTTTGGTACCAGTTTATCTTTTTACTGATCAGTACCGATTGGTAAAATGGTAAATCGATAACTGTACTACCTAGTATTTTTAGATAATCGGATGTTCGGTTGGTACTCGGTAGCCCACAGGGACCCAACATGGTATTCAAAATTGCAGGTACTACCCAAGAGTAACAAATGCACTATCCATTTCAGCTCTAAGTGTCACCCTGATCCATGACTGAGGCCAGGGGAACTACAAGAAGGGATCGGGGGTGGGGGGAGGGAGAGGGGGGAACGGACGACTATGCCCACCCCTCACTAGACACTCTGCTCTGCCAATCCAGACTCAGAAGCCCACGCCAAAGAGGGGAGTGTAAAAGCTGTAGTGCCAAACCAAGCCTGAGGTGGCACTTACCCAAGGGATCCCTGGTGCCCAGTCAAACCCATGGTGTGGCCAGGTGCAGCACAGTGACATCTTGAGACGTGTGGGAGCAGAGGGCAGCCTGATATCTGTATTCAGTAGCACACATGGCTACATACATAGGCTGGTATCTGCGTGTCTAGGTGTTTTCCCTCCCTCTGGTAGGGAATATCCCCTAAGCAAGGAGCACTGGAGGAGACAGAAAGCTCATAAGTTTGAATCTTATTTGCACTAGCTGTGCTTCTTACAGGTATCACCCCCGTTTTCTTTCAACCATCAGTCTGCTCTACAACGTGAGAAAATAAGAGCATGATTCTCTAGAAGGACAAGTACAGCAGGTTTTAGTAGTTAGCACAGGTGTAAATCCCACTGAAGTGAATAGGACTCAGACTGCACTAATTGCTAGCATCTGCTACTCTGTCAAATGACCACACTGTAAGCGCTATCTCATTTTTATCATGAAAGATAATGGAGAAGTGATGCAAGGCCACACTCAGGAACAGAACCTACAATGGTACCACAGTAGACTCAAACCTTAGCTAACCAACATATATCACTCGCTCTGTTACAGCCACCTAAATAGACAGCTTATTGAGCTTGCTGGATAATATTCTTGTAGACTTTTTTTTTTTTAAGCCCATTCTTAGTGTTAGGCCATTTCAAATTCACATAAGTTTACATGAATAAAATATGTAAAGTTATGCTATTAGGAGTAGAAGGGGAAACGGTGCGTTTGTGCATGTACGCACACAGATTTGAAAAATGCACCAAGAATCATCATTGTGCACATTGGGAAAAACTGGGAGGGATGCTAGTTGAGACTTTGGAAAGACAAGACAGCTTTGCTGGTACACAGGGGGCAAGCCTCCAAGGTAAGAGGGGGATGTGCATGGTGAAGGGGTAAACAAAGAAAGAGCAGCAGGGTGTGTGACTTGGAGGGTTGGATGATTCAGCGTTCAGAGAATGGGACTTCTGGACAGTCAGGGCTCGCCTTAAGAAAATTCTGATTGCAGCCCTGACTGACGTTCAATAGATGCTGCAACAATACAAATCATCACTACCATCAACGTAATGTTACTTTTGTTTTTGCTTGATGCTTACAGTTTTCATGATTACAAGTTATTCCTTTAAGTACCACTTCAGTCTTGCAACTGGTTTTATAATGTACGTACTGTAAGCAGGAATATCTACTATTCTATACTATGTTTAAACAACTTAATCCATTGACGAGTTATCTTAACTTATCCATTGACAAGTTAATGTTTCCTGGATTTCAAGATACAGAGCCGATAATAAAACAAAAATCAAGAAGCCACACCAGCAAAGCCAACTGAAATTATTTTTACATTCCATTTAGTAGTAGTAGTGGGCAAACCCTATTGAATTAGACATTAGTGTGTCAAATATGCAACAGTTAATTAAGACTATGGTGGTGTTCCCATCAGAAATCTTATTTTATGGGGTTATAACTAAGCCATTTTAATTAAGTCCAGGCTGAAACTTTGTAAATAAATTCAATGTGTAGAAGGAACATTTTAGCCCGCAGAATGTCTAAAAATGTATTAAGCTGTACTCTAGCACAGGAGGAAAGTAGGGAGATAGGCAATTTAACATTCTCAGTTATCAGTTTGCACAGTCAGTACAGTGCCATCAGACCCACAAGGAAGCGTGTATATGTGTACTCCTGCACACATTAACAGGAGTATGTAGTATGCCTCCATAGACTGTGATTTTGGCTGGTGTTTCCATCTGCATCACCACACACAAGGAAAGGTTTGAACCCGTTACTGACATGGACTTTTAGCATTGTTTCATTTTTCCTTCCTTTTCTGAAACGATCACCTCTTAATTCTCTGAGATTCTGGCCTGGTTCTCTGGAAAAATTCTCTGCTGTTCACATGGCTCCCACATCACTCTGTGCAACAGCAACCTATAGTCTCTCCCCTATTCAAAACAGCTCATCCACACCATAAACTATTAGAGCAAGGCAATGTTGGCAGTGTGTGCACTATTCACTTTGTTGATGTGATTTTTTTCAACCTCCCTGACCTTTGCTGCCCCCATGGGAACATGCTCTCATTGCAATTTTCTGCACAAGGTTAGTACAATGAAGTTAGGCGTTCGGGAGACATCAACGCCATCTGAGGATGCTGCAAAGAGTAAGACACTTGGTGTTCCAATCCACAACCTGTCAACAGGGTTAGCTGCCAAGATCTGTTAACTGTGGCTATTACTACAATGCAAGAAACCTTGTGTTTGAATCAAGTGTTTTCTAGCCTACCAGAAGTCAGCCCCCTGCAGCATGGGTGTGTGGGGCTCACCTGTTTGGGACATCTAGATCCTTCTTTTTCTAAAATTATTTCAGGCATCTGTGTGCTCTGGTTGGTCCCAGTCTCTACTTGGTAGCTATTCGTGGGTGAGATTTCTCTGTGTGGATGGTTTGGGTGTGGCAGGTGCTGCAGGGGGCTGGACTAGATGACCCTTGAAGGTCAACACCCTCCAGCCTTGTGACTCTATGACTTTTCTTACTTGTGTAAAGGAGATCTGGTGCCCATTAGAGAGTGACAGAGAGGATGCTACCTCACCCTTTAAAGTCAATGAGAGCTGAGCCACTGACTTCAACGAGGCCAGGATCGCACCGAGTCAACAAAGAGCAGGACAACTTACTGCGTTGGCATAAGCCCGGCACAGCCGCGAGCACACGAGCTACCCCCAGAATCGGGCCAGGACCTCGCTGGCATTTTTGTAGAGAGACGATTCCAGCCGTAAGAAAAGCCAGGAGTAGGATCCACATAATGCAAAGCAAACGGCACCTCTCCCGGTCCTCGGGGCCAAGTCTCAGCAAAGGAGCAGGCTCCTCGGGCTCAGTCCCCACTGGGGAATCCAGTCCAGGCGGCGGGGGAGGAGCAGCGCACCCTTGGCAGGTAGGAGGCAGCAGCACAGCAGCAGGGCAAGCCCAGGGCACCGCATGTCAGGGCGAGAGCAGAGACCCCGCAACCGAGCATGCAGCCGCAGCCGCCGGGCGGCAGGAGCGAGGTCCTTTCCCCAGAACAGCCCCGCTGCCTCCCCCTCCACCAAGGGCGTCTTGTCTGGCGCTCTCTGCCCCGCCGTGGGGAGGCACTTGGCAAGGCAAGATGAGGCGCAGGGGCCGGCGGGTGCCAGGTGGGCTCTTGCCGCGCCTCCTCTTCGCTCGTTGGCCGGCAGCAGAAAGCTCTGCTCCTCCCCGGGACCGGGTGAAGCTGGTCTCCCCGGGTGCCGCCGCCGCCGCCGCTGCTACCGCCGTTTGTGTGACATAGGCTGGCCAGTTGCTAGGAGACCGACGGGGCGGGAGCGCGCGAGGCGGTAGAACGCGCTAGCAGCACTGGGGGCGCAGCAGCAGAGGTGGCGGAGTCAGGCGGGGCCAGAGCGCTCAAACACCGCCCCCGCCCGCTTTGTTAGCTCGCTCGGAATCTCCGGCGCTGCCCCCTCGGTGCCTTGTTTGCACTCCTCCTCTCCTGCGTGTCTACACACGCAGTAGCAGCCCGTGCTGCCTATCAGCACCCTCCCCATCCCCGACACACCCCATCAGCCTGCCTTACACCCCACACGACACCCATTCACCATCACCCTACTCTCGTCTGCAAGATTCTCCTTTCCATCCACACGCCTCATCATTAGATAGTAGGCAAACAAAGTGTTCAAAGGTTAGCAGTCCCCAGTGAGCGGAAAGTACCTTGCTTTCAAGCAAAAGAAAGGAAACCCCCTCTCTGCCCCCTCGGGTGCATTCTCAGAGAGTTAACAAACTGGATAATAGGCTGATGGGAGTCTGGGTTCAGTCCTGCATCCCCTACTAGCATGGTTAGCAGCATGTAGAGCCTAATAAACAAGCAGCTTCCTGCGTGTATTTCTTCAGCTTGAGAGGTTTAGTTAGGGGGGTTTCAGACGTTCTGATTTTTGCGATTTTTTTAAAAAAAACGAATGTTTCATGCATGTCTGAACACATAAATTCGATTAAATGCGGTCAATATCGCACTAAAGAACGACTTTCAAAGCTACTCAAACCTACCTTTTTGCTGTCCGTTTTCAATAAATCCGCACTTAACAGCAGTGTGAAAGCAACATCGTACTGGTTTTAACTGGTGTGAAATCTTTTCTGATGTGAATGCAACCGTGCTTCCAAGTGCGCTGTTTTACTCCTGCCCCTACCGGAAGCAGTG
>QEPC01015050.1:4334013-4376097 GCA_003113815.1 Sphenodon punctatus
ACATGGACCTGCCTGCTGTCATTCTCATCGTAACCAAGCCAAGTACGTGCACTTGAGACCTCGCATCTTCATGAATGTTAGACCCCTTGTCTCTCCCTCTGTTCCCCTTCCTAAGTCTCTCCCCCAGCTCCTGTCTCTCAGATTGTAAGCCCTAGGGGCAGGGACCGTGTCCATTTTATTACTTGGTAAAGTGCCAGGTACACTGCTGGCGCTATATAAATGTTTGTTAATAATAATAATAATAATAATAATAATAATAATAAATAAATAAAGGCAAAGCTACCCTGACTGGGGAGGTTGGTAAGAATTGTGATTCTGCCCAAGGAAAGGGGTAGGGGGATTCAGGAAGGCCCTGAAGGGCAGAGTCATAGCAATCCAGGGCAGGCAGGAAAACTGCTAAGGCAGAAGACTGATTCAGACCAGGGGTATAGCTACGAGGGTTTGGACTTTTGGTTTCGGTTTTAACCAAAAGAGGTAGAAAGTGTCTCTTTCAGTTAAAACCAAGAGATTCTAAAATTGGGCCCTTCTCAGTTCCCAATTTTCGGATCGTCTGTGCCCATTGAAGCCAATGGGAAATCCTCCCATTGACTTTAATGGGAAGAGCCGGGAAACCTCCACCACCCCACTCCTGGCCTCGGAATGGCTCCCCACGCATGCGCAGAATAGCCGCCTTCTTCCAAAATGGTGCTGAAACTGCCAGCGCCATTTTGGATTAGGGCTGCACATGCGCAGAATGGCTTCGGTGCCCATTTTGCACATATACGCTGTGCTGCTGCCGGTCCAGCAGCATTTTCAAGAAGTTGGACCGGCAGCGGCTCTGCTGCCAGGCAACCAGGGCTTCTCCACTGCCCCAGCAGCCTAGCAGCAGAGCCAGCTCCCAACACAGTCAGCAGCAGAAGCGACTCAACCGCCGGAGCCTTGGGAGGACTACCTGCTGCTTAGACAGACCTGGCTCCTTTGCCCTTAAGGGGAGCCCCATGATTGGGACATGAGCCTGGGTCTGCCACAGCCTTGCTATGACACTGGGTAGAGGCATGCTTATTCAGGTGTCCTACAGTCCCTTCATGTTGCCCCGCTGAGGCCTGAGTCAGGGCAGCCGTCTTGACTTAATAGGAAGCACACATTAATATTGTGGTGCCCATAAGCCAAGGGTGCTGGCAGGATTTTCTTTGGGGAGGCAGGAGGTGGGAGAGATGATTCTCCCTGCACATCTCTGACATGGCCATGCCCCTTTTTGAACATCATGATGCTTAGAAGGGGCAAGGCCAAGGGGTGCACCTGCAGTCCTTTCCGCCCCTCTGACGGTGCGTATCCCAGCACCAACTTGGCACACATAACCATTCAAAATCTTGCTCTTCTAAGGGTGAAAATGAACATGCACCTGCTACCAACCAAGCCAAGCACACGCACCTGAGACTTCACATCCGCTTGAATGTTTGTTTGTCTTCTCCCCTGTCTCTCCCACTGTCCCCTCTCCCTGTCTCCCCCTCCTTGTCTTTTAGATTGTAAGCCACGGGCAGGGACCGCATCTAATTCTATGTTCTGTACAGCACCAGGTCACACGACTGGCGCTATATAAATGTTTATAATAATAATAATTAATAACTCTGCTTTTGCTTTAATTCTGCTTTAACATTTCTTATGCATGTTGCAGGGCTGCATAGGGAGCCAATACAGCCCTGCAACATGCATAAGGAATGTTAAAGTGGAGTTACATGCATATCTGTTTTCACCCTAACATACCTTCCCCTCAAATTCCATCCCTGTTTTCGTGAGCCTTCTCCAAATACCTGCCTGACATGCATGGGCTTTGGATGTCTAAAGTGAGGCCCCCTAGAGTGGTAACAAATGAAGAAGTAGGCAGTGCTGCTACTATTTATATATATATATAGAGAGAGAGAGAGAGAGGAGAAGGAGTCACCACACAAGTAGCATTCTAGAAAGAAAGTGGCCAACAACCCATAAGAGTTTATTGGAATATTTTCAATCTACGTCTGGAAAATGTTTGTTCAGAAAAGATGGGAGATAAAGGCCCTTTTTACATGGCCGGGGGTGGGTGGGGGGATGGGTGTTTTGGCGCGGTGAGTGGAGGTGTGTGTGTGTTCCTTTACACGGACACACACCCACCTCCACCCGCAGGGCCTCCTCCAGTTTTCCGGAGGGCTCCGTGGGTGGAGATGGATGGGTGTTACTCAGGAACGCGCATGCACCCCCACCCATCCCGCTCAGTGTTCACATGGACGGACACTGAGCAGACACCCATTCCCCCACCCGCTGCCGGCTGTATACATGGATGCCCCCCCCCCGCACACCCGCCCGAACACCAAGCGGGGGAGGGGGGTGGCGTCCATGTAAAAACAGCCAAAGTAGTTCAGATTATATCTTTCATTAGGCTAGCTTCTGTTGGTGAGAGAATGCAAGTTTTCAGGCCACACACACAAGACCCTTCTTCAGGCACATAAATCAGAAATATGGATGAGAAAATCTGTTAGGGGGGAATAAATCACTGACTTTTCAAACATTTAAAAACTATGAGGTTAAACGTCAAGAATAAATTGGTACACTAAAATGCAGGTTGAGAAAACAACATTTTCAGTTAAAATAGGGTTGCTAGATATGCAATTTTTTCAGGACACATGAAAAATACATGTTACCAGGCCTACATCGGGCCCTTTGCCATGAGGCCAATGCAGGCCCTGCAACATGTATTTTTTCATAATCATCCTGGAAAGACCTTGCATATCTGCCAACCCTAAGTTAAGAAAAGGAAGAGTATGTGTACCTATTTTGAAACAAGAATATTTTAATTGTTCTCATATGGCAGGCTTTAAGAAACATTTTCACTGAGACATTTTCACACATCCTTCAAATGACAAACCGTTTTTGTGTGGCGGGACCTGTGTTTCTTCCTTTTTGGCATACAAGCATGTGGTGTGCTTTCAAATGTCTCCTTGATCTCCGATGGGATAGTTGCCCTCTGGCCTATCTTTAAAATATTCAGCCTACCTAACGCTCTTCTGAACATTATGATATAATATTTTCCAGGAATTGCATCACAGCATTTCAGACATCGCAACATTATTCTTTGAAGTGCTGGAATAAATAGGCAGCAACACTAGGAAGTCATCCAATCAACCTGATTTCAGTGAGAATTTTGCCTGAAAGATTGCAAATCTGATTCAGTGTTCCTGGCCTTTGTGTCTCATGTATTTATGCTTCTGACTACTGCATGGCTAAGATTTTATAAGATTACAATTCTCACTCTAAGTTTGCAGCTTGCTCAGTGAAGAAATACCTTTGCTTATTCTGATTTTAATTTTGTGTGTTTGTTTTTATCATACGCTGACACTGGTGCCAGCTTCATTAGTGTGAATGCAGTTCCACAATAAAATGGAATTGCTACTGTTACTAGTGGTAAATTTTATCTTTATTCTCACATGGGAACATATGCATGTTTGAAAACATTTCCTTAAACATCAATGACACTTCATATGCAGAGAAGAAAACACTTTATTGAGGTATAGAAAATTTCACACAAGGAACAATTTTCACGTGTACAGCAGTAGTCTTCTGCGCAGACCACAGCACAGTTTTGAATGTACTGAGGTGAATGGATATGCACAGGCATATGTAATAGAAATAAACCACCTGGTTTTGTCTTCAGTTTGACAGAAACCTGTGGAGCTTTTCACAAATTCCAGCTACTTCCTGAAATAGTTTATTTTTATTTCAAAATGGTATTTTCAAGAGTTAACTTTGAGGGGAAAATTTAGTGTTGGCTGGACCAGTTTCCCAGAGCATACAGTGATTTTCTTTCTTTCCTTCCTTCCTTTAATTTATTTTATTTACATTTATACCCCGCCCTTCCCCGAAGGCTCAGGGCGGCTCTACACTTAATAGGATCTCTTTTCCTGGGTCCTGAAGAAAGAAAGCTGAGGAGAAATAGCATCTGTTTCACTCTTACGATTTTGTTTTATGCTGCACCTGATGAATGTGTAAATGCTTTTGATTGACTCCATTTGCAAATGAGTCTTTATTTTGGGCATGCAATTCGAGATACCAAAGGGTTTGTTCTCATGAGTATACCTGGAACAAAGTAGTTTTGGGGTATTTTCAGACATTACGAGATCACAGTGAACCACGGTGAATACCCACCTGTGGTCACTGTGGCTCGAACGTCTGTTTGGCGGCCGCCAGATGTTCGCCACGGTCAATACCCGCATGGGGTCAATTTGAACCACGCTTCCCGGGCTAGCCGGGGGAATGTCCCGGGAAGCGTGGTCAAAAAGATCCCCAGCGGGGACCAAAAAAAAGTAACGTCTGGCCGGTTGCCACGGCCTGGGATCCCCGGTGGGATCCCGGGCCACGGCACATCCGGCCCGACGCGGCGGCCGCAGTGGCCCTGCCGCCTGCCCGTCTCCCTGGAGGGCGGGTGGCGGGGTGCGTGGAGGGGGCGGGGCCGTGCGGCCGCATGTTGCGCCGCGCGGCCCCGCCCCCTCCCATATTCCCCGCCGGGATCCCCCCGGCACGTCTGATATGGTGTGATGGGGTGACCCCGGCGGGGAATGAAAGGATTGTTTTCGGTACGGGGCCAAGCGGCCCCGTAACGTCTGAAAACACCCATAGTGGAGGAATTATTCTGGAGTAATTGTCTCCCTTTGGGGATTGTTCGTCTTCTCCCCGGGACCTCATGTATGGAGTTCCGCAAGGCTCTATTCTGTCCCCTCTCTTGTTCAATGTGTACATGCAGCTGCTTGGTGAGGTTGTGAGAGGGTATGGGGTGCAGTGTCAGATGAGAGGGGACAGAATAGAGCCTTGCTGAGCTCCACACGTGAGGTCCCAGGGAGAAGACGAACAATCCCCAAAGGGAGACAATTACTCCAGAATAATTCCTCCACAATAAATAATAATAATAATAATTAATAATAATAAATTTTATTTGGAGTTTAGCTATCGCTGTACCCCAGGAAAGCAACAATCAACAACCATAAGACAAAAGAAATACAACAAGACAATGACATAAAACAAAGACCCATCATAACAGAAAGGACAAAACTACATAACCCCCTTAGCATGAAACATGCTCAGAGGGTAAACAAATAAGTCAATACAACATAACATAATTACAACATACATGAATATGGCACAAGTTCACATTGCTTACAGCAAACAATGCCGCAAATAGTACTTTGGTCCACCAACCAAAGGATGCCTAGAGGATCTCAGCTGAAATATTGTCTAGGCGTACCCATACCCATACAAACAATACTTGATAAAACATGGCCATATAATAGCTTTAAATAAAAGCAAAAGGTAAAACCCCCAAAATATTCCAAATCTCCTGGCAATGAGGGAAGGACTCCATATGGGTCAAGGCATCAAATCATGACAATTATGATTAGACAGATCAAGCTGCTTTCAGTCTTTCAAGAATTTGCTTCCTTCGCTTACCCGCCAAACAAACGTAAGTTGCTAAGGCCAGCATTTCCTCCTTCCCTTTTAGGACCATCAGATGCATATAGCAGCCCTCTGAATATAGGTCAGTACAGCTATGCAACAAGGGACCCAGCCACACTGACCTTAGCCAGAAATAATAGGGACAACATAATAAAACGTGTCCTATTGTTTCTACCTCCTGAAGACTACAGGAACAAATTCTTGAATGAAATGGTAACTGCTTAAATCTGCCTTCAACTACCGCCAATGGTACAAGCTGGAAACGAAGTAATGTGTACCATTTACGGAGTTTAGGACAAGTAAGGAGGTCCAGGTACGGCTCAAACTCGGCTGTTTTTTTTGACCCGCCAACATGGGGGCTACTCTCCAATGGGCCACAATTGATAAATCTTCCTGTTGGGCCACATCTCTTGCCCTCAAAAGAATTTCAGCCCTAATAGCTGAAAGGCTTTTGCCTATGAAGTATTCAAATGAGAATCCCCAGGCATGGACCAATTTACCCAAATATAACAGCCATGGGTATCCCCTTGACCCTGTTTCACATAGTTCCTCCAGAATAACTACTTTGTTCCAGGTATACTCATGAGAACAAACCCTTTGGTATCTCAAATTGCATGCCCAAAATAAAGACTCATTTGCAAATGGAGTAGACCAAAGCATTTACACATTCATCAGGTGCAGCATAAAACAAAATCATAAGAGTGAAACAGTATGCTGACGACACCCAGCTCTACCTCTTTTTTTCATCTGACCCAGACTCGGCAGTCTCAGTGCTTACCCGATGCCTGGCAGCTGGAGGGAGGGGGGGTGGGAAATTAGATGAGGGCGAGCTGTCTGAAACTAAATTCTGACAAGACGGAGGTGATGTTGGTGGGAAGGGCGGTGGGTGTGATGTCAACAATCATTGATGGGGCTTGTCCCCTACTGGTCTCTTATGTTCAGAGTCTGGGGGTACTCCTCAATTCCAGGTTAGGGCTGTGGCGAGGAGTGCTTTCTGCCGATTACATCTGGTGCGACTGTCAACGTCGGGGGCGGAGCCAGCTAACCCGACGCGACGCTCCGCACGCCTCCAGGCCCAGCGCCAGAGGGGCGGGGCCAGGAGTACTTAAACCCGGAAGTGCGGGACAGACCTTGCCGGCGAGCAGTTTGATGTGAAGCTGGCCCCTGGGAGATCGGAGATAACTTGAGAGATATAGAAGCGGCGAATTGAGTGGAGAGTGGAAGGTGTGTGATTGAAGAGTGTTTGTGGTGAGTGTCTGCGAGGGAACTGTGAGTGGGTGGGGAGGAGACGAGGAGGGAGTCGTGGGGTTGTTGTGGGGGGAGGCGGGTGAGTGGTGCACTAGGGGGCCTTCCCTGTGTTTAACCGGTAATCCTTCCCTTCTCCCCTGTGTGAATCTCTGTTGCCTATCCATTCCCTTTCCTTGGTACTCTTCCCCCACCCTACACTTACCCCGGGTTGCACCGTCCCTATTTCTCCACACCGTGTGTACGTGGGTGGGTGGTTGTGTTAGGGACAGGGCATTGTGTACCCTGTATAGGGAACCAGAGTTTGGCTCCTACTTCTCGCTGATCGAACCCCTGTGATGAAACGGACCCTACGCTCGTAAGAGCTTGGCCACCCGTTAACCTGAGGGGAATCTTTCACCTACCTACGCGTGAGCCTTCCTCTGGGCACCCAGTCTGGGGGGAGGGGAGTAAGGAAAAACGAGTGAAGTTAGCGCCATATCCACGGTCTCCTGCGGTACCCCAACACCGAACCTAACAGCGACGGCTTCAGCCGTATGTCTCGGACTCCAACCTGGCCACTGTCATGCATGCCTTCATCACCTCAAGATTAGACTATTGTAATGCACTCTATGTGGGGCTACCTTTGGTGATGATCCAGAGACTGCAGCTGGTGCAGAATGCGGTGGCCCATCTCCTTACCAGGAAGGGTCGCCGTGAGCACATCACACCAGTGCTCCGAGCTCTGCACTGGCTGCCTATAGTCTTCCAGGCCCAATTCAAAGTGCTGGTGCTTACCTATAAGGCCCTATACGGTCTGGGCCCCTCCAATCTGCAAGACCACCTCACTCTCCATGCCCTGGATCAACCCCTGCATCCTTCTTGATGTCTCCCAGTGGCACAGGGGGCTACAGTGGAGAGGGCATTCTCGGTGGCAGCACCTAGGCTGTGGAACTCCCTTCTGGTGGAGGCTCAAGTGTGTCAGGGGGGACAGGGTGTCAGGGGGACAAGGATGGGGGGAGACCTCACCCCCCAAGGGAAGGGAAAAGGAAGGAACCTGGTAGGGGGGAAGCTCACGGGAAGAAGGACCTCTCAGTATGCCTTGGAGTCCCAAGAGACTACTCTCATCTTGAGTCCAGGGGAGCCAGCTTCAGAGAGGGTCTAGTTCATCACTGAGGTCAGGGAGAAGAATTAAGACCCCGCACCAAGAAGGGAAGGGAATACAAGAGGATCAGACACAAGGGGTTCTCAAGCCTAAGGTGAGGACAACAGGGAGCTATAATTCTAGGAACCCCCAGGGAAGGCCAGAACCCAAGGGCCTTAGCCAATGAGGGTTCTGAAACAATGTCAAGGGACAAAGACTAGTAAGCACTTGGTGAAGGGGGGAACCTAGACGCTGGGAACGTACATTACCTAGATCACAATGCACACTAGAGGGGTACAACACACAAGGGATATATATGAGGGAACAGGGCCAAGACGCACAGATCACAGCACACCCACACCCACACCCAGGAGGGGTACCACACACAAGGGATATAGGAGGGACAGGGAGGTGAGGAGCTAGGCCAAGACACACAGGATACAGACTTATGGGGGAACACTTAGAGGGGATTCACACGTGTGTTTAAATCGCACAGAATTCTCGGCGGCATAGTGCGATTTTAAAAACCCCGCACTTCCGGGCTGGTGTGAATGCGCTGAGCGCGCACATTTCCACTTAGCCCAAATGTTTGGAGTGTGGATTGAAAAGTTGCTCCGAGCAGCTTTTCAAACCGCGCTCCAAACATTCGGGCTAGGTGGAAATGTGCGCACTCAGCGCATTCACACCAGCCCGGGAGTGCGGGGTTTTTAAAATCGCACTATGTCGCCGAGGCTTCTGTGCGATTTAAAGACACGTGTGAATCTGCCCCTACTAACTGGAGCAGTGAACAAGACACAACTGTAACAGTACACACATCACGCCTCAAAGCAGGTAAGAGATATTGCTCCATCAGCTGCCTGAGGCCACAACAGGGCTCAAATACCATCTGTGGCCAATCAGAAAGCTCGGAGGCTGGACTGGGGTAACAAGCCACAGCTGGGGAAGGGTGTGGACCTACAAGGGGTGAGGAGACAGGGGAAAACATAAGAATGAGGAATGCAGAATGTTATCAGGTCCACAAGGTGGTGCCGGTCCCAAAAGCGCCCCTCCCACATCCCAAAGGGTAGGGGTCCAAGCCTACCCCTTGTGGGGGCTTGAAGTGGTCCCAGACCTTGCCTCATTTTGATGACAGTGCAAGACCTGGCTGTTCCGCCAGGCCTTTGGTGAGGGGTGTGGGTTTTTTATTTTCTTATTCTTATGCTTCCTTTTTATGTATTATATATATTTTTAAATATTTTAACTTTTGTAAGCCATCTTGAGCTGCCTAGGCAGGAGAGGCAGGGTATAAATAATAAAAATAAATAAATAAATTTGTTTCTTTTCCTAGGAGCAGAACTTGCAGGGAACTTACTGCAGAGGGAGATGTACTAACAAGCCATCACCTTTGTGAGATACCAAAAAATGGAGGCAGTACTGAGGCTTGCTAGGACAGCAGAGGACTGCATAAAGAAGAGAAATCCTCCTGGAAGGTACACACAAACATGATTCCTGGGCTAGGAGCTTCCCTCCTCAGTTGACCTCACTTGTTTGGAGAGGTAAATATCCCCTCTTTACCCTCACTTCAACACTCTGCTTGTGGAAACACAAGGGAGGTTTAAGTGAGTTCAGAGGTTGTTAATTCCACCTGAATGCTCATGTGAACCAGTCCATAATGGGCCCTGATATCCAGAGGATAGGTGCTGAACACTGAACTGAAAGGCTGACCCCTTCTAAAGTGTCTCAAATTAGACATCCCATAATTGAGAGACCAAAATTTAGTAGGAACTATTCAAACTATAATGAATGTAGATGCACAGTTACTTTGTGACATTGGCAAGGATTCTCATTTTTATAGATGAAGAAGCTATGGTACAATACATTTCTGCTTTCCTCCGGTTACGCAGGAAGATTGTGACAAGACTGGGAATGGAGTTTAGGTATTGCCATCCTAAATTTCCAACTTGTATTAAAGTTACCATCCAAAAGGTTATCCATTCAAAACGATTCTGTTTTATTTGGTACACACATGTTTAACATCATAGGCTTGTGCCAGTGAATAAATCTTTGAACGATACAGGATATCCTTATTAGAATGGTAAAAGAGCTGAGTTCTCAGTTTGATAGTTTCAGCACCTTTTCAACTAGAAATCCATAACAGGCCTCTGTATGCCACACATTCAGAGAATGGTGTGTGAAGTCAGTGGAGTATTATTGACCCAAATATAGCGGGGGAGGACAAGGAGCTGGCTCCAGCAATGCCTTCTTTTTCTTTTGCATAAAGAAATCCCCCACGACTGAAGCAAACCCTGCTTGTGCACTACAAGTTTATATTTACAATTAAATGTGTGTGCATTTACACCATACTGTGTATTATACTATTTTCTGAACATGTGCTTGAGAATACACACGCACGTCTCGACATCTGTGGGTATTTAAGTCTGGACATTTGAACTTCACTTCTCAAAAAATCAAAGCACTGACTTGGCAGTATCTTTTGTTTTTATTATCTCTTAACTTTCCCTCCCTTTTGGTCCCACCTACTTCCTGCTGCTGCTGCCTTCCTCATGCCATTGCTGCTGCCATCCAAAAATTGCATTTAGTATCCACTGTACAGCATGGCCAGATAGTCAATAACTACTGGTAAAAATGTAGACTTGTTGCATCCTTTTTATAGTGCTTTATGATTCCTTGGTTTCTTTTCCTCTATCGCCATTATATCTTCCTTATTTTTGCTTGAGATAATTTCCCCTATTTTTTCTTTATTTTTAAATTACACTTTTTCTTTCTCCCCACTAACTCCAGACCCTTTCTCCCGATTCACTCCTTTCAGACTCATCAGCCATTCCCAAAGTGTATCACACACTCTTCCTTGTCTCACTCTCCAAATGTTTTGGTTTTCCTCCTACCCTTTCAAACTTGATCTCTTGAGCTTTCTCCTGTTGCAGTCCGTTTCATACCATTTTGTCACCTCTGCTATCTCTTTAATCCTGTTCCCACTACGATTTCTCATTTATACTCGCCAGCTCAGGTGGGTTCTCTTGACCCAGTGGGGAGTTGCTGCACTCACCTGGGGTCCTCATCAGGTACGGTCCCTCTTGACTAGGGCTGGAGCGGCAGCAGCTTTTACCACGCCGCGATTCCATTCTGCCATTTCGGAATTGCCCGCACCACACCGCGGCTTTTCTGCCGACATTCCACTAATTCCGCTGGCATTCTGAAAATTCAGAAACTATCGGAAAAATTGCAGAATTGTCAGAAACTGTCGTAAAACCCTTGTTCTGCTATTTTGTGGCGCTGGCGGAATGGCGGAAGTAGCAAAAATGGCATGTTTCCGTTATTGGTGAAGCCTGTAGAAGTAGCGGAATGAAATTAGCCCTGGGGCCCCTCTTTGAAGGAGCTCTTCTTGCTCGAACCCCATTCTCATGTGAGCCTCTTGGTTTCCTCTTCAGCCATCGTACTACTCCTTTCCATGCCTGGGTCTGGGCACCACTG
Source organism: Sphenodon punctatus (assembly GCA_003113815.1). Lineage (NCBI taxonomy): Eukaryota > Metazoa > Chordata > Lepidosauria > Sphenodontia > Sphenodontidae > Sphenodon > Sphenodon punctatus. Next base: position 4,345,310 of record QEPC01015050.1, read on the forward strand.
CAGAGTCTTTCTCCAATCCCTGCCGAGCCTTCAGGTGCCATGGTTGTCACTCAACCCTGTTGTTCCAGCACTCCATGGTGGCGCTCCCTCACCACTGCCAGCTCTCAGCCCCTAGGGCTTCCTGTCAGCTCCTGGAGCCTTGTTGTGCAACCTGCAGCCCTGACGCTTGGGTGCAGCGACTGTCTCCCTTCTCACCTGGCCCAGCTTTGTCCTCTTAAAGGCTGGTCTACTTCAACTCTTAAAGGGCCAGGCAGTTCTTGCTGTCTGCCCTGTTACATCTCTTCCCCTTCAAGGAGATGGGGCGACTCCAAGTAGCCCCAGTTTAACTGTCTCAGCTGGGTGTTCCACTATATCTGGCCTCCTCCTTCCCCTTAAATCCAGCTCTTCCACTGAGTATGGCCTTTGTCTGTGGCTGTTGGGCCTCCCCTGCCTTGGTACCCCAATTTTAGCTGCTATTTGTATTCATTCAAATGTATATGCCACCCTTCCCACAGGCTCAGGGTGGCTCACAAACAATAAAAATATTGGCATTTATTAAAAAAACAAACTGAAAAGTCCCCAACCCTCACAAAATCCCCACAAAACCCACCCAATACCACCTCCCAATTCCTCACACCCCAAATCCCCCTCACACCCCTACTACAAACAAAACATCCCACTCCATACCCTATCCTCATCCACTGAATGCTTGTTCAAATAAAAAAAGTCTTACACCGTATCCAAAAGATGCTCAGACTCCACCTTCAGGGGAAGAGAATTCCATAGCACTGGGGCAGCAACATATAATGTCTCCCTGCAAGCACCTGTCATATGGACAATGCTAACAGACAGTACCCACAGGGAGGTGTTCCTGGCTGACCCAGGGCCACAAATGGGGCATGGGAGAACAGGCGGTCTTTCAGATATATGAGGCCCAGACCATTTAGGGCTTTAAAGGTCAAAACCAGCACCCTGAATTGTGCCTGGAAAGCTATAGGGAGCCAGTGCAGACTTTGGAGCACTGGTGTAATATACTCCTGTCACCCCATCACCAAAAATAGTCAAACTGCCGTGCATGGCTCAAATTATAAGGAAAAGGGTAGTGGGTCCCTCAATGAAAACATGCCCTCCTGTAGCATTCTAAAACCAGTATCGAGGGGGGCTTGGCCCAGTATCGAGGGGAGCTGGGCCCGCCCTTAACCCCTCTGAAATTTGGGCAGCCCTCTGCTCTCCTCTATACTGTGCCTCTAGAGTCTGGCAAGTCTCCCCTGCCCAGACTGCTCTCCTCTATACCGTGCCCCTTGAGTCTTGACTTGGCTTGCCTCTTGGCCTGGTGGGCCTCCCCTACCCAGACCCATGCTCTTATCGTGTATTCAATTGTGATGCCCCTTGCTCTCCTCTATACCATGCACCTTGAGTCTGGTGGGCCTCCCCTGCCCAGATGCTGAACATGCCTGGTGGGCCTCCCATGCCTAGGCATTTTGGATGTTCCCCCAAAGTCTGGCAGGCCAGACTTCTGGGGTACTGGCCTCCTCCATCCCCATTAGCCAGCCCACACCTCCAGGTCTTATTCTAGTCTTACTTTAGATCTGGTGGTCCTTTCCTGCCCAGACTTCTTCAACTACATCTTAGCCTGGTGGGCTTCCCTTGCTTAGGTACCCCAATTTTATCTGCCTAGCCTGCCAGGTGCAAAGGTAATACTGCACTCTGGTGGGCCTCCCTGTCCTGGCCTCCTGATCTTCTGCTGCTCCAGAGTGGCTGGTTCTCTGGGATCTGACTTCCTTCTCTCCTTACAGTCAGCCCTTTCTTTCATGGTTCCCCTTTACCCTGGTGGACCTTCCCTGCCCAGATATCCCACGCTTATATTGGTTAGGGTCCCTAGAGGGGACTTCCCTTCCTTACACCTGTGCCCCAACCCTCATATGCTTATTGGCCTGGTGGGCCTCCCCGCCCAGTCATTATACTCCTACATCATCACCATATCTCACCCATTATGTAATGGAAGTCAGACCCACCCAACCATTCCTGAACTCCTGCCCCGGAACCCTTTGTGTGGGACTCTAACCCACCAGGCTTTCCTACCCAGAGCTTTCTTCTAACTTACCTCAACACCAGTGAATACTATCTTATACGTATAAGGCCTGGGTACCCTCTGCTAAGGCCCTGTCCTGCCAGGCACACCCCTCCTGGCCAGGTCTTCTCCACAGTCTCTGGGGCAGGCTACCGGCTCCTTCGCCTCACCCTGTAGCTTGTCCAATTCTTCTTATTAATCTAGTCCCAGTATCCTCTTAACTCAGCACCATCCACTCAATACATTTCGGTGTGCCACAATCCCCTGGCACAGTGCCCTATTTCTTTGCCTTATTAGTATTATTTATATAGTACCTGGCACTGTACAATCAATAGTTCTAGACAGGTCCCTACCCTAAGGGGCTTACAGTCTAAGAGAGAGAAGTGAGGGGGAGACAAGAGAGAGGCGAACATCGGGAGAGACAAGGATACAGTAATGAGGTTGAGAAGTTGGAGGTTTAAGTGCATAACTTAATTACAGGGAACTAAACTTAGTTACAGGGAAGAGATTCTGAGTGAAGGAGGAAGAGGATGCAATTTCACTCATGATGAGCTAGGGAAAGTCTGACAAAAGAGGTAGGTTTTCAGGAGGGAGCTGAAAGTTGGGAGGGAGGGAGCAGAACGAATGTATCCAGGGAGTGAATTCCAGGCATGGGAGGCAGAAAGAGAGAAGGGGTGAAGATGTTTAGAGGAGCAAGGGAGTTGCAAGGGTGGAGGCAGAGGAGCAGCAAGCTCCCAGGTAGGAGTGTGGCAGGATACTAGAGCAGAGAGATATGGGGGAGCAAGGCCATGAAGAGCCTTGAAGGTGAAGACCAGGAGCTTGTGCTGAATGTGTTCTTGCAGAGGGAGCCAGTGTAGGGTGGAGAGGAGGGGCTGAACATGGTCAAAGTGACATGCAAGGTGCATGACTCTGGCAGCAGAGTGTTGAACGAAGATGAGGGGGTTGAGATCAGAGCAGGGGAGACCAGTAAGGAGGATGTTACAGTAGTCAAGGCAAAAGATGACTGGAGCATGGACTAGAGTTTTTGCAGTGGCGTCAGTAAGGCAGGGCTGGATTTTAGCAATATTATGCAGAGTGAAGTGACAAGATTTGGCAACTGCCTGAGGTGTAGCAGGGAGCAGACCTGTGTGGCTGCTGCCCCTTTAAGAAGGGGCTGAGGGCACCAGCCAGTGAGCTGTGTGCATGCACATGGGCATGGGAAACCTGCCCGAGGAGGACACAGGCTAAGAAACCCTGACACAGAGTGGGCAGGATGCTGACCCTTTAAGGCGCAGGAGGGGAAGCCTGGCCACGCCCACTTTGACTGTATAAGAGCCTGCAGGACTGAACAAGAAAGCAATCTCTGCCTGGGAGTTGAAGGGACCACATTTCCCTCACAAAGCCATCCCACGCTATGCTCTCCAGGGTGCTGAAGAGAAGGAGAACCAGGTACTGGGAGAGGTTGTGCCCAGGAGGGAGCCTCCTGCTTGAGGAAGGCTTGGCCAGAGCCTGGGGGTTTGAGGCCTGGCTATATGGACTTTGGGGGTTGATGGTCTGTGTTGCTCCTGAGCCTGTGAGAGACTGACCGCAGGGTGGAGGCGACTGAGCCAGCAGACCCAGGGATTGTGGACACTGTGTTCAAAAAGACTATTTCCTGTGTTGGGTCCTATAGGAGGGTACCCCTTTCTTCAGAGGGAATTTCAGCCAAGGCTCGGGCTGAATAGGCGCAGCAGAGGGGTAGGGCTAATTCCCTGAATGAGACCCCAGCACCCACATGTGGCCCTGGGAAGACCCCCTGCTTCATGAGACATAAAGGACAGGGAGGAGTCAAAGATGAATCCCAGGCTACACGACTATGGGATAGGCTGGATGTTGACACCTTCAATGGAAATTGAGAGGGAAGTAGGAGGGGGATGTTTTGGGGGGAAGATGAGGAGTTCGGTCTTGGCCATATTAAGTTTGAGTTGGTGGCAAGACATCCAAGCAGAGATGTCAGAGAGGCAGTCAGCGATACGAGACTAGATGGCGGAGGAGAGCATGGGAATGGAGAGAGAAAGTTGCGTATCATCAGTATACAGGTGATATTGGAAGCCATGAGATTCAATGAGTTTACCCAGAGAAAGAGTGTAAAGAGAGAAGAGGGCCCAGGACAGAGCCTTGGGGAACTCCCACAGAGAAGGGAAGCAAAGTAGAGGAGGAATCAGCAAGAGAAATACTGAAGGAGCAGTTTGAGAGATACGAAAAGAACCAGTTGAAAACAGAGTCCTGGAAACACAGTGTAGCAAATCCAGGAGGAAGCCATGATTGACAGTGTCAGTGGTGACAGAAAGATCAAGGAGGACAAGAATGGAGTAGAGACGCTTCAACTTAGCTAAGAGAAGGTCCTTGGTGATTTTAGCGAGGGCAGTCAGTCGAGTGGACAGGGCAGAAGCCAGATTGAAGGGGGTCAAGTGAGGAATTTGAAGAGAGGAAATCAAGACAGTACGTGTAGACAGCCTGTGCCGGGAGCTTGGAAGCAAAGGGTAGGGGTGATATTTGGAAGGGCAGAAGGGGTCAAGAGTGGCCTTCTTAAGGATAGGGGAGACAGTGGTGTGTTTGAAGGTCAATGGAAATGACCCAGTAGAGAGTGAGAGACTGATGATGTGCAGCAGAGAAGGTGCCGCGATGGGGGCAATCACTGTTTGGAAGTGAGTGGGTATCAGGTCAAGGTGGCAGGTGAAGGGGTTGGATGAAGAGAGGAGAGGTGTCCTCATCAAGAGAAGCTAGGGAGGAGAAGAGAGGCAGGGAAGGAAATGAGGGAGGGAGAGGGTGGAGAAGCAATAGCAAGATGGATTTTATCAATCTTGTTGAAAAAAGAGGGATGATCCTGTGCAGAGAGGGTGGGGCGGGGGGAAACAAAGAGATTTCAGAAGGAAAAGAAATCTTGAGAAGAGATTTTGGGTTTGGGGAGTGAGATTTGATTAATGTGTAGAAATAGCAGTCTTTGGCCAGGGAAAGGGCATCACTAACTGCAGAAAGAGCAAATCTAAAGTGGAGGAAGTCAGGAAACTCATGGGACTTCCACCAGAGGCACTCAACAGCTCGAGAGCAGGGTCAGAGGTGGCAGATGGTAGGGTTAAGCCAAGAATGGGGTTTTATGTGATGGACAAGATGGCACAAGAGGGGAGCAAGGGAGTCAATGGTGGAGGAAAGGGATGAGTCGAAGGAGACAGCAGAGTCTGGTCTCTTGTTCTGCTCTTTTAGTCTTTCAAAATCTGTGTGCATTCCCCTGATCTGCCGCTCCAGGTTCTCCATATCTCTGGCAACCAGGTCAGTTTGAACCTCCTGTTCCCACCAGCCCACTTCACTTAGGTGTCCTAAGGTGGTGGAGCCTAATAATCCTTGATTCTCCCATCTGTACTTCACATTTGTCCTGTACCTCATACATCGACTAAACCAACAATTCCTTCACCTGGGACACGGGACCCTTGACAGGATCCCTCAGGGTGTCTGCATTCTCCACAAGATGTAAATACATACAACCTTGACCCTGACCCAGTGGGGAGTTGATGCACTCACATATTCCAGTCCCTGGGGTCCTTGTCAGTCACAGTATCTCCCAAGCACCCCAGCCCTGGGTACTTTATCTCTCCTCTTGTCCATAGCTCCAGGGTCCCTCTTCGAGTGAGCTCTTCTTGCTCAAATCTGACTTGAGTCTCATCCTCAGGTGAGCTTCCTGGTTTCCTCTTCAGCTGTTCTCCTGCTCCTTTCCATCCCTGCGTCTGGGTGCCGTTGCAGAGCCTTTCCCTGATCCCTGCCCAGCTTCAAGGTGCTATGCCTGTAACTCTGCCCTGCTGCTCCACTGAGCCACTCTCCCGCTTCTGCCAGCTATCAGCCCCAGAGCTTCTGGTCAGCCCCTGGAGCTTCAGTGCACAGCCTGCAGCCCTGGAACTCAGGTGTAGCTTCCATCTCCTCCTCACCTGGCCTGGCTGTGATCTCTTAGAGGCCAGTCCAACTCAACTCTTAAAGGGCCAGGCAGCCCTTGCTGCCTGCCCTGTCACATGCGGGGTATAAATTGAAAAATAATCCTTTTTCAGTGCAGCAGGATGAACTAGCTGACCCTTGAGGTCCCTACAGTTCCATAAGTCGAGTGTGTCCGATAGGGCATGAGTTGTGTGGGTAGATAATTATAGTAAACCATGTTGCTGTAGGGTGCTCTTTGCAGCAAGATGCTAGAGAACTCCTAGCTAAAGCAGAGACCCCGATGCAAGTGAGGAAACAATGCTATAGCCATATTTAGAAGTTCAGTGGAATTTCAGGAATAACCCATGTCCCTTCATAAAGTATTAAAAGGGGTAGTGCAAAACCCCTTTTTTCACCACCACACCCATCCCCTACCCTCCTCCCTCGCTAAATGCCTCTAATAATGCCTCTAATGCCTCTAAATGCCTCTAATTGCCTCCACTTTTAAATGCCTCCCTTGCTAAATGCCTCTAGAATAATGACTTGGCATGGGTTGGGAGCATTTGCTCCTGGCAAATTGTTTCTCCTTGTCACACAAGGGAAGGGTGTGTGATGTGATTGGCCTTCCATTGGGTGGGGTGCATACGGACCTCCTCCTGAGTGGGCCTATCTCCTTGGCTGTGGCAGTGAGAAGCTGGCTATGAATTAGGCCTGAAATGAATGTTCAGAATGAGTATTGAAATTGGTATATTCACATTCATTTTAGGGAAGTGAATATGAAAGCCAAATTAGCTTCCATCTTCATTTCAATCTTTCAGATTCATTTGAATCTTCATTTCAGTACTTCACGTTGGTGTTTTGGTCACTTTGTGCACGTCAATATTTTGACATTTCATTATTTGGTTCTTTGTGTCTGGCAGTACTATTTGATGGGTGTTTTAATGTTTTAATGTTAATGGGGGATTGAACCATCTCTGTGGATTAAAGCAGCAGCGCCATGAAAGTACTAATGAAACACAAAGTAGCCAAAATAACTGAAGTCAATGAAATCCCAAATACTAAAATAACAAAGGGACAAAGAAGCAAATTTTTCTACAGTGATGAAGACAAATTTGGATATTCTTTTGTGGAAATGAAGGTGCATATTATCTTCATGAATACAAAAAGGCATATTCGCTTCAGCTCTACTATGAACCACTTTCTCTTCTCCAGCTCAAATGTAAACTTGGTAAATCTGACAATCCTATACCTGCCCTGCGATTGCCTTGAGGACGTCACTTATGGGGGTTGTTAATTAACATCAGCCATGGCTATTTTTTTAACCATGTATGAAAAGAGAAAATTGATCCTTCCAAATTCAGCTGTAATTTAATCATTAAGGTGCCCAGTTCTGCTCTCCTCTGAACTAAATGACAAAGCTCCCATTTTAAGATCAAACATGGAGGGAATTTATTATGTCATTGTTAGTAGCGCACATCATCCCTCCCACAACTCCCTATTTAAGAGGGTGCAGCATCCTTTCCCCTTAATCGATCTGCAAGCTCTGCTGGTGATGCATTGGGCATTTGTGATCACTGTCTGCCGCCTCTGCACCTGAATCTCTTTGGAGTGACTTCTCTTCCTGGGGATGCATGAAAAAAGCAGCCTTTCTCCCTGGATAATGCAGGCTGTGCACTCGTGCCTGCTTGCAGCTCTTCTTCTCTGCACAACCAACGAGGCAGCTGGGCACAAGTGGGTCCTAAATTAGCTCAAGAGCCAGCTATTGCTTAAATTTTAATCTGTCCTGATTTTAGTCTGCCATCTTCCCAGAGGAAGTGCAGATGGGAAGAATCATACTTCTTGCTGTGTGTCAGATGCATGCAAAATTATTATGTGAAATACAGGTAAACTGTATTTTTTTAAAAATTGTGATTTTAAAACTTGATGATGTTGCCTTAAAACAACACACATAACCTTTAGGTGGCAGCCAAGGGCTGCAGTTTGAACTTCTAGATTTACTCTTACATGTGGTTTATGATCTATAGTTGTAAGAGTAGAGAGAATAAGCTAGAGAAATGAATTTTCAGTCCACCTAATGGCAAAATGATAAATTTAACATTCAAATAAGAGGTCTGCTAAAATTAATACTTTGGGATACATTGGTATGTAATGCAGTTGCTAATTCCTCTACTCCTTAAGATTTTTCTTGAAACGTACTTCGGCCATACAGCCTGTAAGCACCAGTTTTCTCGCCATACACCATGGGATTTCCATGTTCTGGTAATTCGTTCTACTGCCTGTCAACCGGATTATAATTGTACTTTGAATATACTTAGAAGGGGAAGTAGTAGTCTCACCCCATACCCTCCTGCATAAAAGCTGATCACAGGTTTTGGGTATGCACTTCTCCTCAAAGACAGCATATAATCCGAATCAGAACAGGGCTGTGCAATCTCCTTCTATTGCACTGAAATAAATAGAATACCTGCATCCTGTAGTCCATTATTCATAGGAAGACTTATTTGTAGTTGTCTGTCTTTGTGTCTTGATTAGATTATAAGCTCCATGGAGCTGGGACTGTCTTTATGTTGTGTGTATGACTAATAGTGCTATAGAAATTATTATTAGTAGTAGCCAATAGAACTAGAAGGGCCAGCACACCAGGGTAGGGAAATTAGGGGTGTCAACTACCGGTATGGATTAATCTGATACTGCCCATAATGGACTGGTATGGCGTAATCTGTGCCAGTCTGTAACAGTGGTCTGCAATTTATGGATCTGCTGTTACCGACCTGGGCTTCCCACCCCTCACCCTCAAGGGCCCTGGTATGGTACTTACCTTAGAGGTCTTGATTAAAGGTCCAGCTGGCTTGATTGAAGGTTTGGGGGGCTCCTCCTGTGTGGAGGAACCCCCCGGCAGACTGCCTTGCCATGGCACACTATGGAGGTCCCTGCTCCACAGCTCGCATGTGGAAAATGGCCCTATGTGCATTTTGGAAAAGGGCTGTGCATGCACAAAATGAACGCAGTAGCCATTTTGCACATGAACACTGTGGAGCAGGAACCTTCATCATGCACTGTGGTGAGGGAACCTGTCAGGGGGCTCCTCCTGTGTGGAGGAGCCCCCCGGACTTACAGTCAAGCCTGCCAACCTTTAACCAAGCCCTCCGAGGCCGGTCAGTACCATATTTTATTTATATTTATGTTTACATTTTTACCCTGTTCCTCTCATTACAGACAACTTGGGGCGGCTCACAGAATGTATAATTAAAACACAATATACATATATGCATAATATAAAAAAACAAAAATATACTTAAAACTAACAATGCGAAAAATAAAAAACCCATAGTGCAAAACCCCTTTTTTCACCACCACAACCATCCCCTCCCCTCCCCCCTTGCTAAATGCCTGGCGGAAAAGCCAAGTCATACAGTTTCATTGGAAGGTGAGAAGATTCGGGCTGAGGTGAACCTCCTCTGGAAGGGAGTTCCAAAGCGATGGGGTGGCCGCCGAAGATGCCCTCCTGTCTGTCAGAACCCATCGATAATGTGGGACTTCCAGGAGGGTGCCCCTGGATGACTGCAGAGGCCGGCTAGGGGTCCAGTGGGATGAGGCGATCGCTCAGATAAGTAGAGCCTAGACTGTGAAGGGCTTTAATGGTAATACCAGTACCTTGAATGGGGTCCGGAAGATAATAGGCAGCCGGTGCAGTGCTCGGAGCACAGATGTTATGTGCTCCCTGAAGCCTGTCCCAGTATGGAGATGGGCCACTGCATTGTGCACTAGCTGCAGCTTCTGAACTGTCACCATGGGCAGCCCCACATAGACCGCATTGCAATAGTCTAGCCTCATGGTGATGAATGCATGGATGATAGTGGCGAGATTGGAGTCTGAGACATATGGACAGAGCCTTTTCACCAGATGTAATTTTTATTTATTTATTTTGTAAGCTCGAGGCGGCTTACAAAAATTAAAACATTTAAAAAATATATAAAATATACATAAAGGGAAGCATAAGAATGAAAATAAAAACCCCATCCTCCCCACCCATCCACCCACCCTCGCCCACCTCCCTCACCAAAGACCTGGTGAAATAGCCAGGTCTTGCACTGTCGTCGAAATGAGGCATGGTCCAGGGCCACCCGGGCCTCCACCGGAAGGCAGTTGCATAGCCTAGGCACGGGCACCGAGAACGCTCTCTCCATTGTAGCCCTCCGCACCACCTAGCGGACATCAAGAAAGATGCTACCGGCGGACTGCAGGGGTTGATCCAGGGCACAGAGAGTAAGGCGGTCTAGCAGATAGGAGGGGCCCAGACCCTATAGGGCTTTATAGGTAAGCACCAACATTTTGAATTGGGCCCGGAAGACTATCAGCAGCCAGTGCAGAACTCAGACCACTGGTGTAATGTGCTCACAGTGACCCATCCCAGTAAGGGCCCCACCCACCCCATCTCCCTCGGGGAAAGCACGGTGAAACAGCCAGATCTTACATTGCCTATGGAAAGAGGGGAGGTTGGCGGTCAAGCGGACCACCGATGGGAGGAAGTTCCACAACCGTGGTGTGGCCACAGAGAACGTCCTTCGCAAGGTCAACACATGAAAAACCCGGGGCACCTTGAGGAGGGCGCCCCCGGCCGACCGCAGGGGCCAATCCAGGACCCGGAGGGTGAGGCGATCTTGAAGGTAGGTGGGTCCCAGGTCTTGTTATGATTTAGTTTCAGATGGCTCACCCTCATTCAATCCCCCGCCGCCGCCGCCAGACATCGGGTAAGCACTAAGACTGCTGGGTCTGGGTTGGTTGAAAAAGAGGGGTAAATCTGGGTGTCATCAGCGTACTGATGACACCACACCCCATGCCATCTCACAATATTGCAGAGCGGCGGCATATATGCATTGAACAAAAGAGGGGACAGAATAGAGCCTTGTGGAACTCCACACGCGAGGTCCCGGGGAGAAGATGAAGAATCCCCAATCACTACCCATGGAGTTCTCCCAGCCAGGAAGGAGCAGAACCATTCAAGAATGGTTCCGCCCACCCCGGCATAGTCCCACAGGTGAGTCACCAGCATCTCATGCTCAACAGTATCAAATGCAGCCAACAGATCTAATAGGATTAGTAGGGTCGAACAACCTTGGTCATCGACCAAAGCCACTAATGCAACCTCAGTGCCATAACCCGAACAAAAGCCAGACTCTGAGGGATGAAGAAAAACAGAGTGGTTCAGATGCTCCTGCAGCTGCTGAGCCACCACCCATTCAATAACCTTCCCTAGAAAGGGAAGGTTAGAGATTGACCAATAACTACTGGGAGAGTCAAGGTCAAGTGATGGTTTTTTGAGCAGGGGTCGCACCACCACCTCTTTGAGGCAATTCGGCACCCTGTCATCCCACAGGAAGGCGTTGACAACACCCACCAGCAATGGCCCCAGCATCTTCCGGCTGGCTTTGACCAGCCAAGACTGGCATGGGTCTAGTTCACAAAATGTGGCTCTAACAGCCCCCAGAACATCCATCGCAGTGGCAGGTGTCACCCACTGAAACAGATCCCACAAAACCAGACAAGACAGAGCCTCCATAACTTCTGGTTCTCCTATTGTCATAAGCATGGAGTCGAAGTCATGGTGAATCTGAACAATTTTATTCACAAAGTACTCAACAAACATGTCATAGCAGACACAGGAAGACTCCAGTTCCAAGAGGAAAGAGGCTGGACTGACTAACCCCTTCTCACCCAGAAAAGCTCAGTTGGCGAGACTTTGCAGATACTATCAGGGTAGCGAAAAACTCTTTTTTTCACTGTCCTGACAGCCACAGCATAGACCCGTAAATTGGCTCTATGCTGCAGTCCATCAGCTTCAGCATGAGATTGGCCCCACCATCGCTCCAACCACTGTCCTTTTTGCTTCAGTTGCTGCAGGCCCCCCACAAACCATGGTGACCTGTGGTGCTGATGCTGTGGGAGTGGACGCCTAGGAGCCATCCAGTCCATGGCCTCAGTCAACAAAGTATTCCACAAGACCACGAGGTCATCACGTGGATGGCCATCAAGATCTGAAGGTAACTTCCCTAGAGCATTCTGGAACCTCTCAGTTTCCATCAGTCTCCAGGGGCGAACCAACCAAACTGGTTCCACACCCTTCCAGGGGCAGACAGGTTCTGGGAGACAGGCCCATAGGAGATAATGATCTGTCAATGACAAGGGCTCTGCTGATACCTCCCCCACTAACAGATCCCCCGCCTCAAGACCAGTGCAGAAAATCAGGTCACGGGTATGTCCACTATTGTGCATTGGGCCAATGACAACTTGAGACAGGTCCATGGTTGCCATGATGGCCATGAACTCACGCTATGGCCTACCAAGACTGTCGTCGGCGTGGATGTTGAAGTCCCCCCAAGACTGTTGTCTTTGGGGACCACAACACCCCCCCCAAAACCAGCTCCATCAGAGCGTATTGCACAGTATACCAGCAGCACCCCCAAATTGTCTCCTGACAAATCAACCACAAGATGGAGACCCTCACAGCCTTCCATTAACTGCACTGGATACCTCCTGACAGACCAGGAATCCTTAAAAATCACTGCCCCTCTCCCCCCGCCCACGTACCTGGCTGCCACTAGGTCAGCCAAAAAAGACCCCGACTCCATGTCCAACCAGATCTTCATAATACACACAAGGTCAACTGCACAATCTAGAATTAACTCCCTGATTGTTGATGATTTATTAGCAACTGACCTCGCGTTAAGCAGCAACAGCTTCAAGTCAGGGGGGGGCCTCTGATCATGAACCACCACACCCTCTGCCTGTGGGGAAGAGAGGGGAACAGGCACCAAACACCTGTCCCACCTCCCTGTTGGTACCCATCACCCCCCAGAACCATACCCCAAAGGCTGTGGTCACACACACCCTGGCAGGCCCACCTCCTGGACCATCCTCTCCCTGGCTGCCCTGCCTCCCCAATGAGGGAGATCCCCTCCCACACCCCCTGTTACCTGCTCTCATCGGGTGAAGCATAATCCTCTCCCTGGGACCACATCCCCCCCCCCTCACTAGGTGAAACAGTCCCACCCAGCCTAACCCTTTCCCACCCCTCCTCTGCTCTAACCAGGGAAAGGGGCATCTCCACCCACCCACCTCACAGCCACCAAAAAACACAAATCCAACCAATTCAGGTGCCCCTGGCCACAGCTAGCACCTGAGAATCCAGACACAGCTGCGAGTCCAGGAGCACCCCTAGGCTCTGCACAGATGGAACCAAAAGAGGGCGGACACCTCCAATAATTGGTGAGTCCTCCTTGCCCAGATCACCAGTCCCACCAACTCACATCACCTCTGTCTTATCGGGATTGAGCTTCAATCAACCTCATCCAATCCCCTACAGTGGCCAAGCACTGAGCCAGCAAAGAGACAGCAGAGCCCAAGTCAGATGAAAATGACAGATACAGCTGGGTGTCATCCGCATATTGATGACAGTGAGCCCCCCAGCTGCTCACTACCTCCCCAAGCAGTTTCATATACACATTAAACAAGAGAGGGGACAGAATGGGCCCCTTCGGGACTTCACAGAGGAGGCCACCAGGGAACGAAGTATAGGTCCCTAGCACCACCCGCTGAGATCTATCTGCAAGGTATGAGTGAAACCAATGTAAAATGGTTCCATCCACCCCCGCAGGTCCCACAGACAAGTCACCAACAACTCATGGTTAACAGCGTCAAAGGCTGCTGATAGATCTATAGGACTAACAGGGTCATACGACCCTTGTCCAGTTCCATGAGGAAGTCATCAACTAAGGCCACAAGTGTTGTATCCGGGCCGTGACCCGGGCAAAAACCAGATTACGTGGGATCAAGAAAAAAGATGCCATCCAAATGAGCCTGGAGCTGACGAGTCACTATCCTTTCAATAGCCTTCCCTAAAAAGGACAGGTCGGTAGCTGGCCGGGGCATCCGTGTCAAGTGAGGGGCTGAACTTAAGGCAACCTGGCACCCTCGCCTCCCGAAGGGAGGTGCTGATATTAATAACCCCCACCAGCACTGGCCCCACTGTCTCCCTGGTGGCTTTTACCAACCACAATGGGCAAGAATCTAATTCACAAGTTGTGGCTTAAACCAATCCCAGCACCTCAGCCGCATTGGCAGGCATCACCAATTGAAAATCATCCCATAAAATATGACCAGACAGGGCATTCCTGACCTCTGGCTCTGCCACTGCCTCTAAAATGGCGGAGTCGAAGTCGTGCTCAATGTAAGTGATTTTGTCTGCAAAGTACTTCAAAAACATGTCACAACAGGGCGGCCATGGAAAAAAATCTGGTTCCAGGTGGAGACAGGCTGGACTGACCAAACCTCTCATCACCCGGAACAGCTCCATTGGACATGACTGAGCAGACATAATGAGTGCAGCAAAAAATTGCTTCTTTGCTGCCCTCACTGGCATGGCATAGGACTTCAAAAATGCTCTGTGCCGCAACTGATCAACTTGGGCGCAAGTATGATGCCACTGGTGCTCTAACCTCCTCCCCTTGCACTTCAGACATCCCAGGTCCTCTATAAACCACGGGGACCTGTGGAGCTGACATGCTAGGAGCCACCCGATAAATGGCCTCAGCCAGCCAGGTATTCCGAAAGGCTGCAAGGTCATCGATGGAGCGGCCATTGAGGTCACCAAGTAAGTCTATCCTCAAAAACATTCTGGATCCCCTCAGGCTCCATAAGTCTCCTGGGGCAGACCATCCAAACTGGTCTCACACCCCTACGGTCAGGTAGGCAAGTTAGGATGGAGGTTCGCAGGAGATAATGGTCTGATCACTGCAAGGGTGAACACAGCACACCCCCAATCATTGGGCACCCACCCACCCCCCGCCTGAAGGTCAGTGCAGAAAACCAAGTCCAGACTGTGCCCCCGCTCATGTGTTGGGCCACTTACCACTTGGGACAGGCCCGTGGTTGCCATGGCAGACATGAAATCCTGTTCCAGCCCTTGCAATCCCACCTCAGCATGGATATTGAAGTCCTCCAAGACAATAAGCTTGGGGACTTCAAGACCAGGTCTGAAACAAGAACTGCTAGAGCAGACAGGGATGCTGCTGTGTAGTGGGGTGCCCAGTACACCAGCAGAATCCAAAATCTGTCCCTGGCCAGACCCTCAGGTTTATCTCCAGCCAAATCAGTCACAAGGTGGAGGTACTCTATCCCAGACTTGGTCTGCACTGAAAGTGGCTTACAATAAATGGTTTACAATCTCTCAGATTGTAATCCCTAGGGCAGGGACCGTGTCTATTCCATTACTTTGTAAAGCACCAGGTACATTGCTGGCACTATATAAATGCTTGCTAATAATAATAATAATATAATAATTACTAATAAATAATGGCAGAATTGTGGAATCACTGGAAACTGACAAAGTACCGATGTACACTTGCAAGCATTCCCAAAAGGTTGGTCTTTCCCTTTGGAATGGAAACACTTGCTCTCATCTCAGCCCTACTACAAAGACATGGAGCGTGAGCACCTATTTGCCTTTCAGATCCTCCTCACAACCACTTAGGGTGATTTCAGACGAGACGGGATGGCATTCGCCCCATCCTGGAATCGCCCAAATGATTCCCTGCCGGGATCACTCTGGCACGTCCAACAGACATGCCGACTGATCCCGGCAGGGAATCGGGGAGGGGGCGGGGCCATGCGGCGCAATGTGCAGCTGCTTGGCCCTGCCCCCCCATGCTCCCTCACCGCCCGCCCTCTGGGGAGATGGGCAGGTGTCGCAGCCAATGCGGGGATTCTGGGCCGTGGTTTCCGTCCAGATGAGACGGGCCCCTTCATTGCGGTGGGGAATCGCATTCACCATGCTATCGGTGCCGGCCCCGCTGGTTCAGCTGATCACGTGGTGAATGTGATTCCCCGCCACGATTGACCATGGTCAACATCTGAGGGGGAACTTCCGGTTCCCCAACAGACGTTACGGGACCATTCCCCACCACAGGGTATTGACTGTGATCTCATAACATCTGAAAATACCCTATGTCTCCTGATTGCTGGGATNGGAGGAAGCTCGCCTGGCCCCTAGCCTGTTGACATTCCGGCAAAGTTGCAAAACCTGGCTGTTCGCCCAGGCCTTTGGGGAGGGTGGGAGGGTAGGGTGAGGGTTTTTTAGCTCCCCCACCTGACTTGTTATTTATTATATATTTATGATATTTAGCCCTGTTTTAATATTTTAATATTATTGTTATGAAATGTTTTTAATTGTTTTTATTGTATTTTACTGTTGGAAGCCGCCCCGGTCTGCTTTGCAGGAGGGGCAGGGTACAAATCCATTAAATAAATAAATAAATGTTACGGGACCATTCCCCACCACAGGGTATTGACTGTGGTTGAGCGTGATCTTGTAATGTCTGAAAATACCCTTAGGCGTGCCGGTGAGCACTCCAGGTCAGCAACTAGGGCCCATTCCAGAGCAGCAATTATTGCAGTGTTCGCAGAGTCCACGTGATGGAGTAAGGTGTGCTACACCCCAAGGGACTACTACATGATATCACAAAGGCTGCGGCCCTCCGACCCCACATCCATTTGGCATTCCTTCATCTGTTGCAGCAGGGAGTCCCATTGCTGCCTCTCCATCCAGTGTTCCCTGTGGGCCTCGGTGGTGAGGTCCCTGTGCTGTGTAGCGCACTGCTGCAGGAAACATTGGTGCTCCTCAGCAGGCCCCTTGGTGGCATCCCAGATCTTATCTGCCTGCTGCGTGGTCTCCTCTAGCAGCTCCTGCCCAAGTTCCTTTCTGTGCTGTCGGGGCCATGCCTTTGGGCTTCAGTTCTGCTGGGCACTCGCAGATGGTCATACCGGTGCCAGCACCCATCCCACTGGTGGACCTGTAGCGGGCTGGAAAGGACAGCCATTGGTTTGGACTGCCCCACTCCTGCCTTCCTGGGCTGGTGTGTTGCCCCCGGCCATCGCGCCTGGTGCCAACTGTCACCCCTGCTCTCCACGCCTGCTCTCCACACCTGCTCTCCACACAGTAATTAGAGCAGGAGGTGAAGAGTGGCATATTTAATTCAAATAACAGAATATATATATATATGTATTTTGAGGCTGTGAAGCAGAGCTAACTCATGAGAAAAACATCCCTTGCCCATGTATTAAGTACTGTGGGATATTTAAATAATAAGAAGTGGTTAAGATTGGAGTATTAGGTAGTTCATTCAAAGAACATTATAGCTGTTTCCCTGATGTGAATGTTTGTGGAAGATGGCATTCTGTATTTATTTACAAACACATTAGGGAATGAATCCTCAGAAGAAGAGCTGCTAAATGTACTGTCGAAAAACAAACATTTTAATTAGATGTTTTAAAACATCTCATTCAGGCATGCAGTCTCTTTTTGGGTTAACATTTCTTATGAACATATGTTTCGTAACTGTGACTGAGGAATAATTTATGTTCTTTCACCTGCTGAGTTAGAAGGGACACATTTAACTTTGTAGGGAATTAATTGTACAGGTCTTGTTGAGAATTGTTTTAAAATCTCAGCTTGAAAACAATTTTTTTTTTAAAAAAATGCAGTTTTTCAGTGTAGTGTTGCTGTTGGATTGGCGGTCCTGGCTTGCACAAAGAAAGATAACAGGATCCATTTTCAGTGTGGAGAGGATGGGGTAAGGGCTATCAAGTAACATAAATAATAAGAGTAGTTTGGGATAGTTGTCCTGTAGCAAAAATGTATCTAAAAGTGGGAAAGTCTGGATTTCTAAGCAACTATCACTATGACCACATTCACACATACTGGGCCGGGTTGCGCAGATTTTGGCTCCAGGAGAGAATCCAGAAGCCAAAACATGTGTGGGGTTTGGCCGGTGCAAAAGCCCCCCTGCATGGCTTTGCCGGCAATCACCCAGGAGAGTGTAGAGCAGGGGAATCCAGCTCTGTACATTTCCAGGTAATTGCCAGCCAAGCTGCATGGGGAGGCTTTCACACTGGCTAAACCCCACGCATGTTTTGGCTCCCAAATTCTCTTCCAGAGCCAAAATCTGTGTGGACCGGCCCAGTCCGGTAGGTGTGAATGTGGTCTAAGACAACAACATTCTAAGTAGTTAAGGCTTTCAAGTCACACACCATAGCAATATGCTCAGAGATGTAGTAGCAGAAGTACTTCTGCCCTTGGAATTGACACTTAACAGAAGGGGCATAGTTGCTGACAAAATGATTAAACTTTTTTAAAATGAAGAATATGTTTTTATTCTTTTTTTAAAAAAAAAAAGTCCAGTTAGTTAGTATTACAACAGCTTTCACTATGGCCCTGATCTTAATGGCACTGAATTCAGGAGAAAAGGAAACATGAAAACAAAGCCCAAACATAGCATGTGATGCTCAGTAGGTCATCGCTTCCTCTGCCAGATACCAAGGTGCCTGGTTTTTCTTTCTCCGTTGGCAAAACTTGTATAGCTTGCTTTTCCAGTAACGTCTCATTGAACTGTACAGCAATACATTTTCTGCATAGGCTGTTTATTCTGAGATTTATAACTATGGTGTATACAGAGAGTTTTTTCAGGATATATGGTACTGTGTGTGCGTTGCAGAAAAAAGCATTAAAAGGCTTTTTGCCTCTGCTAGGAGACTGGTGATTGACAACAGCAGTGGCAGACACCCTAAATCTGAAAGGAAGGTGTGTCCCCTGGTCCCCCTCCCTACTCCATTACACCAATGTGCACATTTGTATACACACAAGTATAATAGAAAGTTCATTTTATTCAGTTAATTAGGGGCTCAGTGCAGCAAAGTGTTGAAAACTCAGCCCAATCTGACAAGAAAGTTAAACATGAGTGGTTAAAGTTGATGGAATTGACTCAGGTGTCTGCAGGGGCGTAGCTACCATTGGACAAACAGACATTTGTCCCGGGACCCGTAATGACTGGGGGCCCAATATCCAAGTTGGCTAAATACCCCCCCCCCTTCTTTTTCTTTTTAAATTGCCACCTGAGCTGGCTGGGGGCCCTTCTGGCTGCTATGTGGGCCTCCTCCCCCTTCCCTGCCCTCGGTTGCAACATTCTTTTTTTTTCTTCTTCTTTTTTTTGTAAGCCACATGGCCAAACAAATTTAGCAACAATTTCAACAACAACAAATACATAAAGAAAAAGGAAAATATAAGCTCATAGTCATGGACATACAGCAGTTAAAACAATAGCCCCAATAAAAACAGATGATGTATAACTATACGATATATGCTACCTGACATATAGTCAAAGGACATAAACACCATATAACCCAAGGTTAATTATCCAAATATACTCTTGTTTCCACGCACAAACTAACCTAGGGTAAATAAATGAATCCAATATGTCACCCTCCGCTGTTGAAGGCCCATCTCAGTACTCCATATTCCAAAATCACAGGGGAGAGTAGTCAGGCGGGGAACCCAACTCTTCCTGCAATATGTCAGGATTATCACTAATACCTGGCCCACTTAACCGATCATAATTATCCCTTTTTTATCCCATAATTATCAGTTTAGCTGCCCTCAAAGCGAAAACTGCCACAGTTTACCATATTAGGGTCACCCAGCAAAAACATTAACTGCTGCAATGCAGGTCTGGAGCGGTCCCCACCCAATTTCAGCATGCAATTGGCTTAGTAAATTTCCATAAATGAGGCATATCAAAACATAATGCCTAAGATCTTCCACCTCTAGACTGCATGGGCAGATCCGTTCTCCATAAGGAGTTCCATGATATCGCCCCTGTAGGGCAGATGAGTACATAGTGTGCAACCTTAGATTTATAAAGGCCTTCCTAAGGGAAGGGTCTGTCAGATTATGGACATATAATGCCCCATCCCTTGCAGGGATGATATATTTATACATGGGGAAATAAGGGATCTAGAGGCCAAAGACCTCTGCAGGTTGCAACATTGTGTCTGATGCAATGTTGCAACCACAGGCAGGGAGTGGGAGGGAGGGGAGGGGTCCCATGCAGCAGTCTGCATCAGGCCAGGTCACACTCACAAGCCTCATGGCTCAGCTCACCTCCCCCCCACCCCCATGGCACCACGTTGTGGAGGAGGAGTCCTCCCACCAGTCCAGACCCGGTCCAGGCAGGGCTGGCTCAAGGGATGCCCAACCCGAGCAGGAAGGTGCATGGTGGCATGAGTGGAGCCACTGATGGACACCTTCCTGCTTTGGCGCTCCCCGCATCGAGTCAGCCCAGCCCAGCCTGCCCTGGCTCGCCCCGCCCCCAGCCTCAAGGGCTGGTTGGGTGAGCCGGGGCAGCAATGACACTGCTGCTGCTGGCTGCGCTCGGCACCAGTGTGTGGGCAGCAAGCCACGAGGGACAGAGTGCACCATGGGACCAGCTAACCGAAGACACAGAAGACAGATGGGCTGAGCAACAGGCTACCAGCAGCACGCCGCAGACTCTGCAGAGAGCAAGTAAGTCCCGAGCACCAGCGGCCCAGCGCCCCTAGGCTGGCTGAGCTGGGAGGTGCCCTTAGGCCAGCCGGCAGCTTCACCACCAGCAGGAAAAAAGAGGGGGGCCCCACATACATTTCTTGTTTCTGGGCCCATCCCAAGCTAGCTATGCCCCTAGGTGTCTGTTGACCTTTAAGCTTGTTGTGCTGAACTTAGTGCTTTGCTTGCTGAACCAGACCAGAGTGCTCTTCACCTGCAGAATTATGCTCTAGCCCATGGTTCCCAAAGTGTTTTCCTCTGTTACTTCATTTTGAAACCTGAATGAAATTAGGATGGCCACCTCCTTCTGGAGAAGGCAGAATCTCATTGGAGACAGCAGGGCAAGAGGGCTGTTGTACCCACTTTCTGATGTAACCCCACCCTTGCATGACACTGCATAGGGGTGAGGCCATGTGCGAAAGGGGGCAAGAAAGTCCCTATGGCCTTTCTTCTTTCCATCATTGGCCAGCCCCTGAAAGTCCCCAGAAGCCCTGATTCTCTGAGTTACTAGATTCTCTAAGCCCCTGGCCGACGCAGAGAAACTGAGGCTTCCCCTGACCTAGAGACTCTGAGTCAGGGTGACAAGCCTAAATATAATCCTGTGACCCACAAAGAGCAACAAAAACATGTAAAGTATATCAAATACCCTTTGGGATTGGAACTGCCACTTGCAGATGGCATAACCTGTGGGTCTTGATGGACAGGTTGAGAATTTCTGCCCTAGCTCCTGCGTATATTATATCCTGTAGGAATACTACATATCTGAAGATCATGGTGGTTCTGTGGGAAATGAATGAGCACTACAATCTGCCCAAATTTTGCCAAGTCCCCCCCCCCCTGATTTTAACATGCTCCAGAAATACCTCCTGCCATCTTCTAGCTCCCACAGATTACAAGTTCTGGAACTACCACAGTCTAAAATAACTTAGAGTAGGTCACAGATTCCTGGAATGGTCCTAATATGATCACATTTCAAAGGCATTTACTTGTCATGTGCTCCATAGCCCCCCCCCCCCCAACAAACAACAAAAATTCCCATGGGTTTTCAATATGTCTGTGCTCTGAGACAGCCCTTGGTTTAAGAGACAGGAAGTTTATTTAATCCTAGCTTTATTCTGTTAACTGATGGCTTTCCAAGTATTCTCGACTTGGGGCAACTTTTGGCCTAAAAAAGCTACCAGTTCCTCTCTTAAGAATGGCAGCTCTTAGCAATGTGTGTCCTGTAGCTAATACTTTTTTTATAGACTAGATCTCCCTGACTCCCTCACTTTCTGGTAACTGCCATACCTATTGCTGGTTTTGCTTTTTCATATACAAGGTTATCACTTATTCATCTGACCATTACAAATAGGGATAAATACAAAATGGTCAGATGAATAAATAAACACCCTATCATTGCCTTTATCCATTCCTTCTCCTTTCTGAGATGATATCAGAAGCATCATTTAGCTCTCCCAGATCTCAATTGATGTTCAGTCCTCTTAGTGAATGTCCCTACTCCTCCTCCTGGTATGGTATCCAGATGTTATATTCTGAAGAGTTGATGTGGCAGGTCATAGGAAATTCAAGCAGTATGGACTAAATATCTCTGTATTCTCTGCTGTTTTTTTAAATTCTGCATCAGATCAGTGACTTCTTTATGCAATTTTTCAACTTCCATTCAAAGCACAGATTATCGAACACAAAATAAAAATCTTTGCTGTACAGTTGAGCCCAAACGTTCAAAGATATTTTGGGGTAGCTAGGACTTAATTTTCTTATGAGATACTGAGTACCCAAAACTCAATCGAATTTCAGTCAAACTGTAATAAACTAGATTAAATTTGCTATACCATACTGCACCGTCACTAACAGACAGAGACAAAAAGGGGGGGGGGGGGGAATTCTTTATTCCTAACAGAGGTGCTACCACAGTTGTATAAATAACTTTTAAAAATGAAAATCCTGCTTTAGCTGATAAACATCCTCAAAGCCCCTTTTTACATCCCTCTTGCCCTGCTGTCTCTAATGTGACTCCCGGCCGAAGTCAGAAGTTTTTTATCAGTGAATTTTAATAATGGTCTAATAACTTCAGATAGTTGTACATTTACGCTATACTTAGTTACACCAGAAGAAGAAAGCAGAGGCACAGCAAGGGTGTGGTGGGCCCAGGTTAACATCCCAGTTAAAGGCCCTAAGGGGAAGGTGCGGGACAGGACTTAACCATAAAGGCAGTGCTGACCCAGCTCCCAGTGCCCCCCTCCCAGTGTGGCAGCAATCCTGTCAAGAAGGAAGTTTTAAGAGAGGGTGAGGGGTGGGACCAGCACTCCTTCCCCCCGCCCCCCAAAACATCCTTCTTGGCAGAGTACTTTGCAAGCAGCCTTAGCGCCATTAGGGAATTTTCAGAGTAGGTGGAAACAATGTGCTGTCCCCACTTCCTACTTTTCTGAACATTTCCTAGCAGCACTCAGGTTGCTTGCAAAGGGCCCTCTCAAAGTCTGGGGCCCAGGATCAACTCCTCCCCCTTGCTCCCGGGCAGCTACCCCTGCAACTGTTTGTTATCATTACTTTCTTTCAGTAGCTACTATATTATGTATTTCTTTATCTGCTAATGACACCTGAAGCATTTTCACAACATCTGAGTGAGAGCCCTGCAGATAGGGTGGCCATACCTCTCCTTTAAAAGAGGACACATGAAAAATGCATGGTGCAGGGCTGCACTGGAATCAGTGCAGCCCTGCACCATGCATTTTTCATAAGCATCCTCTTTTAAAGGGGAGGTATGGCCACCCTACCTGCAGACCGAACTGATCCTGATGGGATCCAAGTAGCTCTGCTGGGCTTGGTATGGGAGTCCCTCCAGACCAAACCTCTCAGGCTGGGCTCCCTGGGGGCAGGAGGAGCATGGTGAGATCATGGAGAGTAGGGCATGTCAGGAAAAGGGCAGGATTAAGGTGTCTCACCCCCCCCNCCCCCGCCCCCTTTCCCACTAGCACTTCATGGATACAGGGGTTAAGTGATGTTGTGGTCCTCAATGGAAGTGGAGTCAAATCAGAAAAGGGACAGGATTAAGGCCTTTTCCTCCTCTTTCCTGACATGATGTCCTAGTGCTCCATGGGTGTAGGGTGCACCCCATTACATTGAGCCAGGAAGAGCCTATCTCTATTGGGACTGGGTATGGTCAGTCATAACGCAGTCTGGCTTAGACTAGTAGGCTTGATGTTTTTAACCCAAGAAGGCCTCTACATCTAACTATAATTTTCTAAACTACATCTGGAAATCATTTCCAGCCCCCTATATCATGTTTAGTATCATATCAAGTAGATTTTAAAAGCATTCTTTATTGGCTGGGGGTAGAATACCTGACTCATATGCAATCATGCTTGCATAGTCAAAGAGACAGAATAATATCTCCATAAAGCCTCCGTCTACAGCTGTCAGTTAAATCACCAATACCTCATTCTCTCTTTTTTGTTCTGTAATCTGTGCTTGACATACAACATTGTGACTCATGATTATATAAAGCAGGTCCATATTTTGTTGTCTGCTGTATGCCTCTTGTCAAAGAATCCACATACCAGCACTAATGTGGATGTAGCATTACTGGGAAAGAATCTGCAGACAGGATAACAGCGTTCATCCCTATCACAAGAACATTCCACCAATTTACAGACCTTACAGCAGACAGATGGGAAATGCCCACCTCCCCCCACAAAAATGCAGCCCAAGAGAATGCAGAAAAGGAACAGGTTGGGGAGAGACCATCTGTGAAAACTTTTTGCACATCAAATATAAGACTTGAATTGCTGGCATAGAAAATGAAAGTCTCATTATTACCTCCAGATGACGCAGATGCTGATCCTGTCTCAAACTATTACAAGAGTGCTTTGACTTCACAGCAGTAATAATATTACAGCTAATGCTGATAAAAAAAATTGCTGAGTGTCATTAACTGAACTGAATTCCATAGACTTTAAAAGCAAAGAACGGCCTTTTTTGCTGGATAGTTTATAGACTGACTTTTTAATGTTGGTATATTGTGCAACACAGGAAGGCTGGCTTTCGTGAGGCAAATTTGGCAATTCCATGAGAATTCCTGAAATTTCTTAGTAAAAACAAAAGTGGATCACTTTACTAGTAAACATACAAAGGCTGCTCATGCTGTATATGAAAACTCTGCTCTGAAACAATAGACTATCACTAGCCATTTTCTTCTTATAATCTTAAGAGATTAATTTTGGCTATTTTAGGCCATGAATCACCAGTTTATCTAAGCACATGCTTAAAGCTAAGCATTTGCTAAAAAACAAATGTTGTGATAAATTGGAGTCTTATAGCTAATATTGCTATGGGATTGCTGATCGTCATAAAACACAACTTAATCTGATACAGAACAGATTTTATTCCTAGAACAGCCCACCTTGGTTTCTGTTCTTGGCAGTATTACAGCTACACACACATTATAATACAATAGTTCCCAGATAAAGATATCTTACGCATCCTAGGATGGCCAGATCCTGGATTATGCCCGCTGGTTCAGGGAAAGTCAGGAGAGGGCCCAAGGGTCTTCTGCTGAGAGCATCTCCTTGAGTGCGTTGAGAAGGATGGGACACAGACCATGAAACTCACTGGGCAAAACCCTAGTGGAATCTAGCTCTGTGCCAAAGACATCTTGGTTGTGCCTGTCTTTATATACAGTTCTGAGGTGATGGTTTAGCAATAGCAAGATGCCAAGTCATGATGACATCACAGACGGTCCTTAGCACATCAAAAGGTTCTTTCTGGAAGGGTTGGCTGTGAGCACATCAGCATCTTTATCTTTGATAGATTGTTCTTTGGCCTCTATCAAGACCAAAATGTTTGAGGGTGTCAGGATGCATATCAAAGTTCTTTGGTAGTTTTAAGTTTCCCGCTTGCAGAGGTGCAAATTTGCCCACCTGGTTTCAGGATGGCAAATCAGGATGTTTGTCAACAGGATGTGTTAAGCATATGTGGATGTGCCAGGAACAGATATTCAAGTGTCTGGTGTCTGGACAGGACAGGGCGTTCATGGGCAATAGTCCTGATGGAGTACATCCCTTGACCATTCCCGAGTCTCTTTGCATTCTCTGACCTTTTCAGTCTCTGGGCCTACTTCTCTTCTGGACCTCTCTCTCCTTACCCCAAGTGGGATCCTTCACTTGCTTAACTTGGCCAAAGTGGGGTCTGTCATCACACTTCATCTGAGAAGATGTCAAGAATTCAGTGGCACTTCCATTTGCTCTGT
Source organism: Sphenodon punctatus (assembly GCA_003113815.1). NCBI lineage: Eukaryota > Metazoa > Chordata > Lepidosauria > Sphenodontia > Sphenodontidae > Sphenodon > Sphenodon punctatus. The sequence goes on from QEPC01015050.1 coordinate 4,370,936, forward strand.
ATACGAGGGGGACCTACGCTGCTGCAGTGGAGGAAATAGTTGCTTGAATGCCACCATGTTGATGGACCAAGTCAACAAGATGTACCACAAGTCAGCCAGGCCATTGACAGACAGGCCATCATGGTCAGTAGTTAAATCCCCCAGAGAGTTCTGGAATCCTATTGGATACATTAGTCTCCAGGGGCAGACCAACATAACTGGTCCACCACCCCAACAAGGGGCAAATAAGGGCAGGGATCTGGACCTTTAGAAGGTTGTCTCGGAGCGTCAGGCACAGCTGGATGCTATCAGATTCCTGGACCCAGGTCAGTCAGATTTTGTCCTGGGCATATTACCGATAGGGATGTGCGAACACAGTTTGGGGGTTTGGTGTTCGGCCTGAACTCGGGGTGTTCGGGACATTCGCGAACACCCCAAACCCAAACTGCCCCCCGCCCAAACAAAGTTTGGGTTTCGAACCCGGGTGGGGGGTGGGGGACAGGGGGAACCCGGTTTTCCCTCCCCCCTCCAGGCTGCATGGGTGGAAGGGGTGCCGGGGCTCACCTTCCCCCCCCCCCCAGCCCAGCCTGGAAAATTTTGTTAAAAAACCAAACAAACAACCCCCCACCCTACCCCACGGATCAACCTACCTGGTGGTGCTGAGGCTCCGGCCTTGGCGGCAGCAGCAGTGGTGGCGGGTCTGGCTTTGGCAGTGCTCCAGAGTGCTTCAGGCCTCTTCTAGGCCTTCCGGGAACTGAACCGCTGCCACTGACACTGCCAGACCTGGGGCCAGAGCCCCAGCACAGTTCCTGGAAGGCCTAGAAGAGGCCTGAAGTGTTCCAGAGCACCGCCGGAGCCGGACCCACTGCAGCTGCCGGACCAGGGGCCGGAGCCCCAGCACAGTTCCCAGAAGACCTAGAAGAGGCCTAAAGCCTCTGGAATGCTGCCAGAGCCTAACCCACCACTGCTGCCACTGCCGCTGCTGCCACCAGACCCAGGGCCGGAGCCCCGGCACCACCAGGTAGGTCGATCCCTGGGGTGGGGTTTGTGTTTTTTTGTTTTAAATTTTTTTTACCAGGCTGGACAGGGGGCAGGTGAGCCCCAGCGCCCTTTCCACCCACGCAGCCTGGAGGGAGGAGGGAAAACCGGGTTCTCCCCGCCCCCCAAATGGGTTCAGTGAAACCGAACAGCCCGAACTCGAATGGTTTCGAGGGGGCCGAACATCGAACAGGCTGAACACTGAACCTCCCCCCCCCATGGTGTTCTCACATCCCTAGTTACTGAGACTGCACTTGTGACTTTGCTTGACAATCTCCGTTAGAAATCAACAGAGGTAATTGTACCTTGTTGAACTTGTTAAGTTCTTTCAGTGGCCTTTGATACAGTTGATCATGGGGTGTTGTTGACATGGCTGCATGATCTGGCAGGGGTTCACAGGATATGGTTGAGAGTGGTTCTGGTCATTGCTGTCGAGGAGGTCCCAAAGGGTGGTGATGGGCAAATTGTCTGAAGTTGAATCCCAACAAGATGGAGGTGATTCTGGTGGGTAGGGCTGGGGTTGTGGTGGCTCCTGTCATTGACAGGGTTTGCCCCCCTTTGACCACACAGGTCCAGAGTCTGGGGCTGCTCCTCGACCCACAGCTCTGCCTGGATCTCCAGGTGGAGGCTGTGGTGAGGGGAGCATTTTGCCAGTTGCATCTGGTATGACGGCTTCAGCCGTATGTTTCGGACTCGGATCTGGCTACTATTATCCATGCCTTTATTAGCTCCCGATTATACTACTGTAATGCACTCTAAGTGGGGCTGCCCTTGGGAATGGTCCGGAGGTTGCAGCTGGTGCAGAATGTGGCAGCCCATGTCTTAACAGGAACGGGTCGTCGCGAGCACATTACATCAGTGCTCCGTTCTCTGCACTGGCTGCCTATTCTCTTCCGGGCCCAATTCAAGGTGTTGGTAATGACCTACAAAGCCCTAGATGGTCTGGGCCCAGCTTACCTGCGGGACTGCCTCATGCCCCGGATCGTACTGCGGCCCCTACGGTCAGCTGGGGATGCCTGAATCAAAGTCCCCCGGATTCCCCAGGTGGCAACGATGGGGAGAGCGGTCTCAGTGGCTGCTCCCAGGCTGTGGAATTCCCTCCTGATGGAGGCCCACTTCTTTCCAAAGACAGTATAAGATCTGGCTGTTCCGCCGGACCTTTGGAGAGGGAGACGGGTAGGGTGGTTTGGGGAGGGGGATGGTTTCTGCCCTTTTTGTATATTTTTAATGAATTTTAAATCGTATATTTTGTGTTTGTATTATTATTATTATTATTATTATTATTATTATTATTATTATTATTATGTTTTGTAAGCTGCCCCAAGCTGCTTTGTGAGCAGGAGGGTGCGGGGTAGAAATACAATGAAATAAATAAATAAATTGTCCCTTCAGGAGCTCCCCTGTGGGGTCCTGCATGGTTCCATCTTGCCCCCCACCCCTCCTGTTCAACGTGTATCTGAGGCAACTGGGTGAGACTGTACTGAGCACTGGAGTGAGATGCCATCAGTATGTTAATGACACCCAACTGTATCTCTCTTTTTCATCCGACTCCGGTATTGCATTCTCGATGCTTAGCCAGTGCCTGGCTGCTGTTGAGGACAGGATGTGGGTGGGCCAGTTGAAGCTAAATACAGAGAAGACTGAGGTGATGATGATCTTGTGACCTGGGAGCATACCTTTTAGGTGTGACCTGGATTTACCAGGATATCCCTGATTTCACACCCCTTTTGTTATCTGTCCCGCAGTCCCAGAAAACTGCTGCAAATTTCCAGATTAGAAAGGGAGATGAGAGGGAGAACAATTTGCAAGGCTTCAGTGGTACAATGAGTTGAATTGTACCACCCTTAATGAGCCAGACAAATAGTTTGCCCAGGCTAGTTCAGTGCAGCTCCACCCACAGAAGGGAGAAGGAATTATTTTATTTATTTATTTTATTTATTTTATTTTATTTATTAATAACATTTGTATGTTGTCCCCTCCTGCTAAAAGCATCTCAGGGCAGCTAATAACATGTTCAAAACAAATTAAAACAGATAAAATTAAAATTCCAATTACAATAAAAACAATTCACCCCCTACCCCTCCCTAACCCAACCCACTCACCCCATCTCCCTTGCGGAAGGTGTGGCAGAATAGTCAGGTCTTACATTGTCTATGGAAAGAGGGGAGGTCAGTGACCAAAAGGACCTCCAGTGGGAGGGAGTTCCACAGCTGTGGTATGGCCACAGAGAACGCCCTCCTCAAGGTCAACATCTGAGAAACCCGGGGGACCTCAAGGAGGGCATCCCCAGCCAACTGCAGGGGCCAATCCAGGACCCAGAGGATGAGGCAGTCTCGCAGGTAGGCAGGGCCCAGGCCATTTAGGGTTTTAAAGGTCAGCACCAACACCTTGAATTTGGCTCAGAAGACTATCGGCAGTCAGTGCAGAGAATGGAGCACCAGTGTAATGTGCTTGCGTCGGCCCGTCCTCATTAGGAGACGAGCTGCCATGTTCTGCACCAGCAGCAGTTTCCGAACCAGCACCAACGGTAGCCCCACATAGAGTGCGTTATCTATTGTTCTCTCTGATTCAGTAGTGACTCTTCTCCTTTCAAGTAGAAGAATAAGGTTTTCCAATACCTGGGACAAAGTGGTCAGTCTTCGGAATTAACAAAAAACCAAAACAAAACTCCATTTGGGAGAATAGCTCATGTAGAGCTATGATTTCTAAGAATTTCTCTTGACCATAAGATGTTGGTGACTCACCTGAGGACAGAGCCAGAGTGGGTGGAATTGTTCTTGAATGGTTCCGCTCCTTCCTGGTCAGGAGAACTCAGCAAGTGGTGCTCGGGGATTGTTCTTCATCTCCCTGAGACCACTTGTGTGGAGTCCCGCAGGTTCTATCTTGTCCTCTCTCCTGTTCAATGTGTACATGCAGCTGCTAGGCGAGGTCATAAGAGGGCTTGGCGTGTGGTTTCATCAATATGCTGATGCCACCCAACTCTACCTCTCTTTTTCATCTGACCCAGACCCAGCAGTCTCAGTATTTACTTGATGTTTGGCGGCTGTGGGGGACTGGATGAGGGTGAGCCATCTGAAGCTGAATCCCAACAAGACAGAGGTGGTATTAGTAGGTAAGTAGTGCATGTGGCATCCGCTGTCATTGATGGGGTTTGCCTCCCGCTGGTCCCCCAGGTTTGTAGTCTGGGAGTGCTCCTTAATTCCCAGATCCTCCTGGATGCTCAGGTTGGGGCTGTGGCGAGGAGCATATTTTGCTGATTACATCTGGTGCGGCGGCTTCGGCCGTTTGTCTCAGACTCCGACCTGGCCACTATCATCCATGCTTTTATCACCCCAAGACTGGACTGTTGGAACGCGCTCTACGTGGGGATACTCATGGTGACAGTTTGGAGACTGCAGCTGATGCAGAATGCAGCAGCCCACCTCCTAACGGGGATGGATCACCATGAGCACATTACACCAGTGCTCTGAGCTCTGCACTTGCTTCCAATAATCTTCCGGGCCCGATTCAAGGTGTTGGTGCTTACCTATAAAGCCCTATACGACCTGGGTCCCACCTATCTGCAGGATCGCCTCACTCTCCAGTTTCTGGATCGACCGCTGAGGTCTGCTGGGAGCCCCTTTCTCAAAGTCCCCCAAGTGACTCAGGGGGTCAACTACAGAGAGGGCATTCTTGGTGGCCGCACCTAGGCTGTGAAAGTCCCTTCCAGTGGAGGCCTGGGTGGCCCTGGATCTCCCCTCCTTCCATCGACCATGTAAGGGGGTGTGTGTTGTTCTTTAACATCCCCCTTGGTGGACTGTATTGATTTATGCTGATATATATATATATTGGTATTTATTATATTTATTTTGTATTGTATTTTTATCTTTTGTATTTGTTATCCGCTCCAAGCTGCTTTGGCAGGACGGGTAGGGTAAAAATTAGTTAAATAAATAAATTGGCTGGCTAGGGGTTCAATCCTGGCCCTTGTCCCAACCAATTTTTTTTTTTTTTAAACCAAACCATTGCACATGCACAAAATTGCTGATGCTCTTTGCCAAAATAGTGACAACGCTACCACTGCTTTTTAGGTGAGGGCAGAAGTCATTTTCACATGTGCAAGATGGCCCAGCTGCCATTTGCACATGGGCAATTGCTTTTTTTTT
>QEPC01015050.1:4376970-4392635 GCA_003113815.1 Sphenodon punctatus
TTTTAAAGGTCAGCACCAACACCTTGAATTTGGCTCAGAAGACTATCGGCAGTCAGTGCAGAGAATGGAGCACCAGTGTAATGTGCTTGCGTCGGCCCGTCCTCATTAGGAGACGAGCCGCCATGTTCTGCACCAGCAGCAGTTTCCGAACCAGCACCAACGGTAGCCCCACATAGAGTGCGTTATCTATTGTTCTCTCTGATTCAGTAGTGACTCTTCTCCTTTCAAGTAGAAGAATAAGGTTTTCCAATACCTGGGACAAAGTGGTCAGTCTTCGGAATTAACAAAAAACCAAAACAAAACTCCATTTGGGAGAATAGCTCATGTAGAGCTATGATTTCTAAGAATTTCTCTTGACCATAAGATGTTGGTGACTCACCTGAGGACAGAGCCAGAGTGGGTGGAATTGTTCTTGAATGGTTCCGCTCCTTCCTGGTCAGGAGAACTCAGCAAGTGGTGCTCGGGGATTGTTCTTCATCTCCCAGAGACCACTTGTGTGGAGTCCCGCAGGTTCTATCTTGTCCTCTCTCCTGTTCAATGTGTACATGCAGCTGCTAGGCGAGGTCATAAGAGGGCTTGGAGTGTGGTTTCATCAATATGCTGATGCCACCCAACTCTACCTCTCTTTTTCATCTGACCCAGACCCAGCAGTCTCAGTATTTACTTGATGTTTGGCGGCTGTGGGGGACTGGATGAGGGTGAGCCATCTGAAGCTGAATCCCAACAAGACAGAGGTGGTATTAGTAGGTAAGTAGTGCATGTGGCATCCGCTGTCATTGATGGGGTTTGCCTCCCGCTGGTCCCCCAGGTTTGTAGTCTGGGAGTGCTCCTTAATTCCCAGATCCTCCTGGATGCTCAGGTTGGGGCTGTGGCGAGGAGCATATTTTGCTGATTACATCTGGTGCGGCGGCTTCGGCCGTTTGTCTCAGACTCCGACCTGGCCACTATAATCCATGCTTTTATCACCCCAAGACTGGACTGTTGGAACGCGCTCTACGTGGGGATACTCATGGTGACAGTTTGGAGACTGCAGCTGGTGCAGAATGCAGCAGCCCACCTCCTAACGGGGATGGATCACCATGAGCACATTACACCAGTGCTCTGAGCTCTGCACTTGCTTCCAATAATCTTCCGGGCCCGATTCAAGGTGTTGGTGCTTACCTATAAAGCCCTATACGACCTGGGTCCCACCTATCTGCAGGATCTCCTCACTCTCCAGTTTCTGGATCGACCGCTGAGGTCTGCTGGGAGCCCCTTTCTCAAAGTCCCCCAAGTGACTCAGGGGGTCAACTACAGAGAGGGCATTCTTGGTGGCCGCACCTAGGCTGTGAAAGTCCCTTCCAGTGGAGGCCTGGGTGGCCCTGGATCTCCCCTCCTTCCATCGACCATGTAAGGGGGTGTGTGTTGTTCTTTAACATCCCCCTTGGTGGACTGTATTGATTTATGCTGATATATATATATATTGGTATTTATTATATTTATTTTGTATTGTATTTTTATCTTTTGTATTTGTTATCCGCTCCAAGCTGCTTTGGCAGGACGGGTAGGGTAAAAATTAGTTAAATAAATAAATTGGCTGGCTAGGGGTTCAATCCTGGCCCTTGTCCCAACCAATTTTTTTTTTTTTTAAACCAAACCATTGCACATGCACAAAATTGCTGATGCTCTTTGCCAAAATAGTGACAACGCTACCACTGCTTTTTAGGTGAGGGCAGAAGTCATTTTCACATGTGCAAGATGGCCCAGCTGCCATTTGCACATGGGCAATTGCTTTTTTTTTCTTTTTTTTTAAATCATCCCAGAATCGGACAAAATGGGTTTTGGTGTTTGATCAGAATAGGTGAACTGGTCTGCTCCAATCAAAAATCAGAACCCATGAAATTCTGAAATCAGCCCTACCACTGAAACTCTGTCTGTTAGCAGCTACAACCCCACTTGAGCCCATTATCAGATTTCTACAGTCTGCTCATTAACAACCTGATCCATTTTCCCCAGCCATGATAAATGAGGTGGCCAGGGTGTTGGTTTCAAAAGGCTTAGGATGCAATCCAGCTCCTATTAAAGTCAATGGGAGATTAACCATTGACTTCAATATGAGGTGGATTGCAATTCTAGTTTACATAAGCACTTACTGATATGTATTAATTAGGCAGTATTGGCCATGATCAGAGACACAAGCAGGATGAGGTCTGGATAACTCAGTTTAGCTAATTCAGCCACAGGCCTCAGGTTGACACTATCCAACTAGGCCCATGAGAATAAAGTTGTCAAAATCACTTTCTAAGCAGAAAATGTATTTTCAAGGCCACAATAACAAACCCCAGACAGCCACTATCTCTGAGAACACAGAAAGAGGCCTGAGAGAAAACAAAGAGAGTTTGTAAGAAAGGGAGGTGCCCTCCCCTACGAATAAACAGTAACTCCCTAAAACTCCCCCCAAACTCCAAATTAGCTTGTGCTCCAAGTGATAGCATAATGAATAGTCAGCTTATTCTCTGCACCTGGCAGAGGGGACCCTACAACATGAATGCCTAATAAATAAAACTATAAAAGAGGGAGCCCAGCTTCTTGTCACTTGTCATTGACGCTAACGGCCACTAGCATTTGCAAGTGAGCCTTTGATCCTAAATGAAGCTCTCAACGATCCAGAGAGACTCCTATCCAGCTGCCTGCTGGGCCCTCTCCCCTTCTCCTCTGAACCAGCCTGCGTCTCGGACTGTGCCTCTGATACGTAAGATATCTTGGGTTACTGGGGTTTGTAACTGAGAACACTGCCATGTCCAGATGTTAAGTGTCTATCCAATAAAATAGAGTTGTACCCACATTCTTTGGCATGTTTATTGGCAACCTTCGATCCCGTTTGGGTAAATTGAGGCACGCCACCTCATTTTATTCCTTTCATTACCATGGGACTACTCCTAAAAATGAGTTAGGACAGCACTCCCACACAGGATCACACCATTTGTGGATGAGGGTTGTAAACCTAATTGATATTTAGTTACCTTGTATGTCTTTGTTGCTGTCTAGAGTCTAAGGATTATGTTCAATTCTCAAACTGGGGCACAGGCACAAGATTTGAGAGTCTGTGACTTATTACATTAACTTGAGTCAAATGAAGTTGTTTCACTAGCAGCAACATAAATCCCAAATTTTAAACAAGTAGTTCAGTGCAGCAAACAACCGAATTAATGAAGCTTAGGGGGACAATGCACAATGTAAGTCAATGGGATTTTTCCACTACAAAAGGGTCCATATCTCTCCTCCAGGTGCACCTATTATTATGAAACTTTGGTTCCTTAAGTAAATTTGGGCCTTTCCCCCCTTGTCAAAGTTTTTGAAAATCAGACCATGAGGGTCAAAAGTTAGGAAGGGGTGTGCACACAAACACACAGGGCAATTGTATAGGCCCCCTCACCATAGGAAACCTGGCTAGAAATGCAATAAAATATTTTTATTGGCATGTTTTTAGTGACACTTTTTTCTACCACAGTATAAATATACTCGCTACATGTGCCTAACAGCAAACTACACAGAGCATGAGCAGGAAGTCATTCTAGCCAATTTGTTGCAGGAATTGTGAAAACCACCTGCATTCTTTTAGAAAGGCATAATGTCCTTTTTAGAGTCTGTCTTCTTTCCCAGGTATTGTTTTAAACCACCTTTTGAAAGAGGGAAAATCATGATTTTTAACCAAGATCTGGAAATCTTAAATACTTATTATGAAGATGATCATTTATTTTATTATGGTGATAGCTTCTAAGGTGCCACAATTGTGGTAAATATAGTAAGCAAGCCTTTTAAATCAGAGTGAAAACCCTCTCCCACCAGATTTTAAAGTGCTGCTAAAGTCGTGTGGATAAACCCCTTTGCTGTCTGAATGTCAAGGAAAAGAAAGACCAATGGATTGCTTGCATCAAACAATACTTGGAATGTAGTGAAAGATGCATGTGCAAATATATTACCTTTGGGTTTCTTATTTGACCTGTTCTTGTCTAGAATTATTCTATAGAAAAGAAATCCAGGTTCAGAATCCTCTCATATTTTAAAAATCTACAGCTCATTTAAAAAAAAAAATAAAAAAAAAAATCTTGTTTCTCCATGGGAACAAACATGTTGCTATGGAGATGGGCTAGTGCAAAGGAAAAATACTGGTACAGATAGAGTCCCCAGAGGAGCTAAACTCCTGTAATAAATCAACTTCTCAAACAGAATGAGCACTGTCCTGTTTTAGGTAACTCCTGACTCAAAGATACATTAGAGCAGCCATGATCCTCAACCTATCATTATGCATCTCGGGAAAGGTTAATATGTTTCTTAGAAGAAGACTAAATATTTTAACAATGCCCTTTTTTGCGCGGACGCCACCCACCCATGAACACCCATAAACACACATTGGATGGGTGGGAGAGCGTCTGTGTAAATGTCCACAAGTGAGTGGGTGGGTGCGCACTCCTGACCCACCCACAGAGCAACCAGGAAGGAGCTGGCATGCTCAGTGGGTGGAGGTGGGTGGAGACGGGTAGTCAACACCCACCCGTCTGTGTAAAAACTAAAGCACCCACACCCACGGGGATGGGTCTGCCAAAACCACCAAGAGCTGGCTAGAGAGGCTCCTCAGGTGCCCCTAAGCAGACACACCCACAGGGAGAGATGCCAGATGCCTGGCCGGGAGCCCTTAAAGGAGACGCAAAACATGACATGGGTGCGCCAGCTCCCAAAATGTCTGGAAGGAAAGCCACTGATAAAACGAAGGGAGCCAGCACCACGGCACGCACGGGACAGGGCAGGGTAAGCAACCAGGATGCCCAGGGGAGGGGGGCCTGGGCCAATGGCACTGGGGGCGGGGAGAAGAACAGCTAATCACAGCACACTCCTCCCATCACAGGGCCGAGGGCATACCGCTGCGCCGGCACCGCCCGCATCCCCCCAGCCCACCACAGCCATGGGGCACAGGGAGGAGAGCTCAACAGAGAACAAGGTAAGAGCGAGGGTACCCGAACAACCAAGGAACGGAGGGCTGGCACAGCAATGCCAGATAGCATCCTGAGGGAACACAGGGTGGGCAGCTGACAGCTAACCATCCCTCTCCCCCACCCCACAGGAGAGCACCCAGACACAGGAGCAATGCACCACCAGGGAGACAGTTGAGGAGGGGCTCTGTGACAGTCAAGTAACCCAGCGGTACCCCCCGTGGGGAGGGATCACCCAACTGGAGCAGAAGGGGGAATGCGGGACAGATGCTAATCCCCATGCAATACCCCCAACAGGAGACGACATGCTCCACTGTCACATCAGCCACTGGCAATCTCAAGTCTGGCCGTGCCATGTGCACAATGGAGTTCCATGATGATCTGGACCGGTTCCTCTGCATGGACAGTGACATAGTCGCCTCCCACATACACGGCATCGCCTTCGCCAGGGACAGAAAGAGGGCTAAAACAACAGACACGCCTGCCCGTGGCAAGGCCAGCCAGGATGTGGGAGGGGACAGCCCCATCGCACAGGGGGAGGAGGCGTCCCAGGAAACAGGCACCGGCAACATCACCCTCCGCGTGCACCCACAAAACCAACAGGCCACAGGGACAGGGGGCACACAGGGAGCGGACAGACACCTGGGACACCCCCCAGGATGTGGAGAAATATGATCCAGGTAAGAGCACAACCACAGCCCGGGGTGGGGGTGGGGGCTGGCCACAGTGACCAGGGCCCAAACTGGGCGGCAGGGATCAACTGATAGATTGCATTTGCGTTCACAGCACAAGGGGCCCTGGAGGCGCACGAGGAGGAGGTTGCAGTTGAGGAGGTGGTCGAGGAAGAATCGGAGGCAATCCCCAGGCTTGGAGATCAGGACAACGATGGTAGGCCAGCATGGACACGGGAAGAGATGTGGGATATACTGAGGCAATGTAATAGCAAACAGGGCACAGACAGAGCCCCCCAAGAAGTAAACATCCCATGCAATGACAGGGAAGGACTGGGGGGCAGCACAGTCGGGGCATGGAACAACACGGGTCAGCAGCCACGGACAGCCATGCAGATGTGGGGTCACACAGCCATGGAGGAGGGATCTGGAGACATGTCTGCAATGGAGTGCTGTGACACACAGACCCCGGGATAATGCGCACAGGAATGGGGCCACCACTGCAGTCTGACACATAAGATGGGAATATGGGGAACCCACCCTGGTGGCCGCCTACAACAAAGGGTCCAACACAGAAGGGGGGTCAGTAGCTCCAGCGGCCACACAGTAGCACCGCTAGGGGTACAGGGTAAGGAAAAGGCAAGCAATACGGCATATGGGGTAACATGTCTTCCACAGAAGAGTGTCCTGGTCCTGCAAGGGGTGCTGCCACCGGGAGCGCCGAGAGGAATCAGGAGATGCAGGCCAGGAACCGGCGGAGGAGAAAGGACCTGGGGAGGGAACTGCTGGAGGAAACCAGAAGGTTTGTCGAGGTGCACTCTGAGGAGCTTGCCCTCACCAGGGAGGTGCAAAGAGGGGAGGGGGGAAAGGGACCAGGAACAGTTGGCAGCAATGCTCAGCTGGTCCCGTACTGAACACCTGTGGGACAAGTGCCAGGCTGCCACCCTCCACCACGAGCTGCGCCTCGAGAGGGAGAGGGCCCGTGGCACGCTGGAGGTAACAGCCGCACGGGCCTTCGACCTCATGGGGGAGACATTGGGGGCCCTGCGGCATGAACCCCAGTGTGACATAGGCCCTCCAGGTCAGGAAGGAGGGATGGCGGCCAACATGCACCATCATGCCCTCCCATTGGTGCAGATGCCCCCCCAGCCCTTCAGCCAACCCTGGTTTCCCCAGCAGCACCCCTTCCCCGGTCTGGTTCACAGGGTCCCCCCCCCCACATAGCCCCCCAACAACAGCATGGGGGACCACCCTTCCAGCTCGCACCCCTCTTGGTGCCTCAACCGCTGCCTCCAAGACCCCTCCTCCAGGGACCAAGGCCTTCTCTGACCATCCCGGCACCCCCAGTTAACCAACCACCCATGCTGCTGTCCCACCAGCTGAGGTACGCCAGATTACACTGTGTGCTCCAACTGGGGCGGGCACCAGCTGGACCCAGATATACACAGGAATGGGCAGTGGACTAGCAGCATGAGGATGACTACACAGCATAGAGGGGGCTACACAGAGGGCACTGGTGCAGGGGAGCCATTCCGGGTAACAGTTATCTTTTGCTTTACTAACGCAGGAGATGATAAGACCGGACCCAGCAGTGGAACAGTCAGTGGAAGAAGCCCAGTCCGTCAAGCCGTCGCTCACAGCGGACGGTGGCAGCTAAGGGCTGCAGGGAAGAGAGCCCCAGTAGTGTGCCAAAGCAGGCACGGGGACAGCCCCGAAAGAAATAATCCCCACCCCATGTAAATAACCCAAAATAAATACACTTTATACATTACCTGTCTGTCGATCGGTATGTTCTGGGGGCAGCATGCACTGAGAGGGGATCCATATAGGACAAAAGGGGTTGGGTAATGTGTCTTACTGGTGTGGGACAGATGCTGCTCATGCCTGCCAGGAGGTGATAGGAACAAGCTCCACCAAAGGTGACAGGGTTCAGGCCTGCACACTGATACCACTGTACCGCTGCAATGGCTACCCAAGACAAATAGGTAGCGTTCAATGATACAGGTTACCCATGCCATGGCATTCCGCTCATACGGGCCCTCGTTACAAGGGGAAATGCTCACTAATTACAGGGCACCTCCTAGCACATAATCTCATGGACACCTGGTCTATCAAGTCGGGGCATATCTGCTTTTATTGGTAATGGGCATACAGGCTGTGGAAGGGGTGTGTGTGTGCACAGTCACGGGTTAGTTGCCAGCCATCTGGGCAACAATGCGCCTATGTAGTGCATCCCTGTTCTCCTCTGAAATGCATATGAATGCCCCACCCTGTACATGTTGATATAGGGGCACAGGGCTCGTTCTCTGCACTGGTGGGGCGTTATCAAGGGCAGCTTTGCTGGTCTGGCATAGGTTGTGCAGAACGCAGGCCACCAGGACAAGGATGTGCTCCAGATCAAACTGGCTCCTGTTCATCAGAAGGCGCCAACGCATCTTCAGCTGGCCAAATGTCCGCTCCACCACACTCCGAGCAGACGAGAGGTGCTCATTGAAGAGCCTGCGCTCAGCAGTGAAAGTCACAGGATAGACCCTCCTGAACCACGGGATCAGTGGGTAGGCGGGGTCCCCAATCACCACTGGAGCCATGGAAACACCCATGATCACCTGGAACAGGTTGGGGGCTATCTCACCGTCGAACATCCGGGCACAGAAGGGTGACGCACGCAGTATAGGCACATCATGGCTCCTCCCTGACCGGCCAGTGTACACGTTTGTGAATAGGCACCTGTTATCCTGCTTCCAGTTTAGATCATCCATCTTTGCATGGGGGGGCTGAATGATAAGGATGTGGGTGCTGTCTATCGCACCAATACAATGGGGGAAGCCCATGTCCTCAAAGCCGTGGATCACAACCTTGGGATCCCGGAGCTGGATGACCCATTCTAGTAGCAAGTCCACTATCAGGTCACACACGTCGTGGAGCACCCTGTTAACGGCAGCAGTCCCCACTCCGAACTGCTCCCCAACGATCTGGCATGAATTGGGGATGGCCAGCCTCCACACCACCACGGTGAATCACATCCCTGGGGGCAGCGGATACCTGCCTGCCCACTATCAGCTTTGCAAGGTCACCCTTCATCTAGCAATGCGCTGTTCCTCACACATCGCTCATTCCCAGCTGCTCTCTGTGGACCACCATTGCACTCCACCACCCAGCCGTTGTGCAGGTCATGGCATGGTGTGGAACAGGCCCCGAGGCAGGTGGTTGTACCAGGGAGGAGTGGTCGATCTGTGCCAACATGCTTCTGGGCATGCTGTGGCAGAGCCATGATGTCCAGCTGCTGCTGAGTGACCCCCTCTCTGTGGCCGATGGATTCAATCTCCTGTCACGGTGCATGTGGGTGATGGGCCATCCATTCGGGGGTCCGGCTTGCCGGAGACATGCCAGGGAACTCTGCTTCACCCTCCTCCAACAACCTCCTTGGGGGCACCCAGCCACCGTTGTGGTGCCATGGGATGCACAGGAGATTGCGGCTGTTTGCTTGGTGGCTGGCTGGTTGTAATGACTATGGCCTGGTCCTCCAGGCTGGGGGTCTTCCTGTTGCTACCGACTACGCCAGCATCCTACTGCATCCCCATGGCATAGCGTGACCCCGATCTGAATGCCTTGCCCTTCTTGGGGAACTGGGCTTGCTGCCCCCCAATGTTGGTGGCCCCCTACTAACAGGAACCCCTACTGCATTGGAGCTGGGTGCCCTGCAAGCAGTGCTGAACCGATCTGATGTCAGAGCTGCAGCTGCCATGGGGAACCACCTCTTGCCCTGTTTCATGGTGGATGCCCATATGCATTCACGGGGATTCCACAGGGGCCTCTTCGCCTGGGAGGGTCTTGTACTGGGGCCATTGTTTACCGAGTACCCTCTGGCCACTCCCTGATCTGGCTATCCCATCCTCCTGCTCCGTGGATACGTGTTCCCTGTGACTGGGCCATGCCTCACCTCCCCATGGACAGTGCTGCTCCTCCCCATCGACAGTTCAATCCCTTGGGTTCCTTCCCCCATCTGCCAGGCCCCATCACCGCTTCTGTAGCATCCCACTTCCATCATGGCTGTGTACTTGACCAACTCAGTACCATTTTGAGGGGCTACATCAGTGCTCCTGCCTGATGGTTGGGTGTCACACCCATAGGCCTTCGCTCGCTCGTAGCTTGGCCTTNCCCAATTGTGGCCCGATTCAGGTTGCTGGTATCTTGGAATATTGAGTTTCAGTCCTGGTATCTTGGAATATTGAGTTTTAGTCTGGGTTTTTTTCCCTTTACTTTTTTTAAAAATCAATTTATCAACTTCTGATACCCATATATTGATTTTCCATCCCAGAAAGTTGACTTCCAGTCCTGAAATATCAACCTGTGGTCATTTCTGTCCTGATTTTTTGGTTTTCTGACCTTAGGAAGTGTGATGGAACATAAGGGAGGAGGTGGTCATTTAGATATGTAGGACTCAAGCCATTTAAAGCTTTATAGGTCAAAACCAGCACCTTGAATTTTGCCCTGAATTCTACTGGCAGCCAGTGCAGACTGTGGAGCACTGGTGTAATATGCTCCCAGTGACCCATCCATGTCAGAAGGTGGACCGCTGCATTTGGCACCAGCTGCAGCCCCCAAATGGTCTTCAAGAGCAGTCCCATGTAGAGTGCACAGTGGTAGTCTACCCTTGAGGCTCTGAAAACATAAGAACATAAGTACCACCATACTGGGTCAAACCAATGGTTCATTGAGTCCAGCATCCTGTCTCTGACAGTGGCCACTTTTGGTTACTTTAGAGAAGTACCCACCAGGCCATAATGGAAGCATGCAAGCATGGATGACAGTGGCCAGGTCCAAATCTAATAGTAAGAGTTGCAGCCTTCTCACCCAGGTGGAGTCGGTGGAAAGTGCTCCTGGTTAGTGCTGCAACCTGATATTCCAAATGCAACAAGGGATTCAGAAGTACCTGAAGGCTGTGAACATGAGTTACAAGAGAAGGCTGGATCCCCTCAGTAAGTGTCCATATCCCCCCAGATCTCAGGGCTGGCCAACCATCATCACCTCACTCTTGTCTGGATTCAGCTTCAATTGGCTTGCCCGCATCCAGTCCCCACTGGCAGCCAAGCACCGGGTAAGCCCCAGCACTGCAGGACCTGGGTTAGATGAAGAAGAATGAAAGAGCTGTGTGTCATCAACATATTGATGGCAAATCTATGTATCACTGCATCCCAAATCTATGTGCAACCGTGCCTAGTGGCCTTAAGTACACATTGAACTAGAGAGGAGACAGAGTAGAACCACACAGGGAAGGTCTCATGGGGACAATGAGCAGTCCATCATCACCAGCCGGGACCTCACCGACAGGGAAGAATGGAACCACTCAAGAGCAGTCCCACAAATGCCTGCCAAGTCTCACAATCATCTCAACAGCACCTCATGATCAATCATGTAAAATGTAGGATCATCAGGATACAATTCTGTTTATCTTGAGGTAGAGTTCATTGATCAGGACTACAGACTCTGGGTAAAAACAAATGTTCAGGTGGTGAGGTGGCTTCCCGGCCCGGAGTAATAAACCGCGGATGTCACTCTCTACATCAGCGAGCATGAAACAAATGTGCCTACTGCCAGGAGAGCCATCCCACCTCCTGCACAACCTGGGTAGTGGGGGGAACACAACAGACATGTGGGTGGCCTGCCCCACTCCCAGTGTCCCGCCCCCCATCATGATGTGCAGCCATGGTGAACAGCCATGGCACATGGTCTTGGTGCCCCATGATGGGGATAGGTAGCACCCAAACAGACGTGTGGATCCATGTTGGCTTAGGTGGGTGGCCCTTGACCTGGAATGTATGTCTGGAAA
This sequence comes from Sphenodon punctatus, assembly GCA_003113815.1. Classification (NCBI taxonomy): domain Eukaryota; kingdom Metazoa; phylum Chordata; class Lepidosauria; order Sphenodontia; family Sphenodontidae; genus Sphenodon; species Sphenodon punctatus. Next base: position 4,388,442 of record QEPC01015050.1, read on the forward strand.
TTTTCTGGAAATGCGTCCCAGGGCAGCTGCCTACCTGGCCCAGAGCAGAGGCGGGCCCACATCTGGCAGTGCGGGAACACATGTGCTGGTGGGTCTTGGGCGAAAGCGGACCAATGTCATGTCTGTTAACAGCCATTGTCTCAGTACCATACCTGTGATGAAAGCTGGACTGACAAAGGTGAAGGAATCTGGTAGCATCAAGATGCACCTGAAGCTGCTGGGTGACCACCTGTTAAATAATCTTCCCCCAAAAGGGGAAGTTAGAGACAAGGCAGTAACTGGCTAGAGAGTTAGCATCAAGTGATGGTTTCTTATGCAGGGAACCCTTATCATCTATATTACACATACACATATACTTAAAACTATCTGCCAGCAAACCCACTGTAGTTGATTAGTTGAGCTGCTGTGTCACAGAACATTTATAATCATTCCAAATGCTGGCAGAGAATGGGAGGAGAGGAAAGCAGAACTACTTTCAGTATTGTTCCAAGAGCTGTGAGGAAAGGGAAACGTCATAATCCTGTTTCAAGGTTTATTGTGTGTGAATATGGCTGTAGGGTTGGCCTTTTATTGTTGTTTTCCACTGCTTATTGCAAAAACATCTGTCCAAATCTTTGACTACAGGTGGCTTGTTTAAAATAATATGGGAGAAAATAAAGAAACTAAACAAAACCCCATCAAAAGTGTTTGGAACCAAATGTAGCGATTTATATTGTTTTAAATTTTTATTAACACATTTGATATCCCACCCCTCCTGACAAAGGCAGCTCAGGGCGGCTTACAATATATAAAAATACACCTATAAAAAATACACAAACATAAAACATAAAACATCTAAAAAGGGGTTAACATCCCCCCCCCAAGGAAAAAAGAAGGGAGGAAAAAAAATACCCCACCCTTACCACTCTCCATAAAAATAAAAAACCACCCTCACCAATCTCCCTCGCCAAAGGCCTGGCGCAACAGCCAGGTCTTGCATTGAAATTGAAAAGAGGAGAGGTCCAGGGCCACCCAAGCCTCTGCCGGGAGGGAGTTCCACAGCCTTGGTGTGGCCACCAAGAACACCGTCTCCATAGTTGTTCCCCGGGATACCCGGGGGAGATGAGAGTTTTGTCTGAAAAAGAAGTTTGTGCTTTATGTGGGATTTATGCTCATGCAACAAACCTGTAGCCATCTTGCATTTTAGTTTCTAGATTTGAAATTTTTGAATGACAAACACCTAGACAGTCCTCATCGTAATAAATTTATTCCGTTTTTAGCCAGATACAAATAGCAAAAACATATAACAAAGATAAAATCACAACTAAAACAAAGAAAACATTCATTAATAACCAGTGATTTCCATTTATGAAAAATGAAAAAGGCATAAACAGCCACTGATTTAACAGTTAAAAGATTATTAGAAGCTAAAAGAATTCCTAGTTTTTTGTACCATAGATAAAAACTCCTTCCCTGCCAATAATGGCAGAATCCATTGACATCTTAAATCTGGATAAAAGTTACAATTAAATAATATATGTATTAAATCTTCAATCTCCCCCAAATCACAAGGGCATGTTCTCTGGGAGTATGGATTTTATTATAGCAACCACTAAGTACTGCAGAATCAAACAGTTGAAAATGAAGCAGAGTATATGATCTATGTAAACAAGGATTATAAATTTGATCTAGATAACTTTCAGTATCAAAGTTGGTTTTTAGTGCTGAATTCCAAGAGGCTAATTTCAGATAAAAGTTCTTAGCCAAATACTCCTACCATGATATATAAACAGGGCCCCATGGGTTCTGCTTTTTCCCCATTAGCAGTGGAAATGCTGAATCCACAGGACCCTGTTATAAGTAACTCTCTGTTTAATAATAGCATTTCACTGTAAATATGATTTTCCCAAGAGCAACAATGATGAAAAGCCCAATCTTGACAATAAAATATTTACCATTTTGAACCAAAGATATTAATGGCTTCCTTTATGAGCCACATCCACCTGTTCCATTAGGCAGAGATATGGCAAGTGATGTGAACCTATGTTATAAAGTCTAGACCAATACTTTAAAATAGCAATAGTGCCTCTACTGCAGAGAGAGGGTATTTTCAGACGTGATGTCATCACAGTCAACCCCACTGATCCACAGTTGATTCCGTGGGGTGGCTGTGATGGATGACATGTCTGTTTGAGCCTCGTCAGATGTTCACCACGTTGAATCCCTGGAGGGGTTCAAAGCTAACCACGGTTCCAGCTCTGAGGTCGGCCTTAGGGCCACAACCATGGTTAGATTGACCACGATCAGGAAAAGGGCAAAAGTAACATGAATTATCGTGGCCCAGGCCATGGGTAGGGATCGGGCACAGTGGCCTCATTGACTGCTGTGCTTGCCCATCTCCTCGAGGGCGGGTGGCCGAGGGAGAGCGGGGGGGAGCAGGCTGTGACATGCATGCGGACGCACGTCACACCGCACTGCCCCGCCCCCTCCCTGATTCCCTACAGTGATGGGGCTGGCACGTCTGAAGGCCGACCGGCCTCATCATGGATTGGGATCTGAGACGGATCCTGGTCCGTGATTCAGCATGGTGGGCCAAACAGCCCAGCACGTCTGAAAATACCCAGAGAGTCCCTGTTTCCACACACACCATAGAACCTGGAACACTATGTGGCAGAAACAGTAACCTCCTAAGAAACCTATTCTGTACATGTTCTAGATCCTTAACTGACAATAAAGACCAAATTTCTGCTCCATACAGTAACTGGGCTGAGGATTTGGTTTTAAATACCTTAAGAGCTGACGTCACCTTAGATCTATCAGATGAAGACATACATTTTCAAATCCTCTTAGAAGAACAAGAGGCTTTTAAGTTTTCTCTTTGTGTTTAGACTATGATCTGGAACTACAGAAAGTAATACCCAGGTAAACATAAGCGCTCACATGAGCAATCACCTGATTATCCAAGGTCCATTTATATTTTGGAGAATTTTTGCCGATTACAATAACTTGGGATTGATAATAATTTATCATCAAATCATTCTCTTTACAATAAGCACTCAATTGGTTCAAAAGTTGCTGAAGTCCTCTGGAAGGTTGATATAACAATACTATGTCATCTGGGTATAATAAGATAGGAAGTATCTGTCCAGCTAACTTAAGAGGAGAAAAACCTTTCTGATCCACAATATCAGTGATATACAGATTAAATATACACACCCTTGACGAACTCCAGTAGTAATAGGAAAGGATGGGAAATTGAGCATGTGCCCATAGAATTAAATCTAACTTTTGCCTTAATATTGCTATGTAAAAGAATAATACGTTATAAGAGATGAGGATCAATATTCATTGTTGGTAACATAGACCATATTTTTTTGTCAATTAATTGAATCAAAAGCCCTCCTAAAATCAATAAAGGCAGCAAGCAATCTACCTTGTCTAATATGTACATACATACTTAGAAATCAAATGCATCAAGACAAAACAGTTGTCTATTGTAGGTTTGTCAGATCCAAACCCAGCTTGCTATTCACTATAAGATTATTTTCATTAACCTAAAGTTCTAAATTCCCCAGAATATACCTGGAATAAATTTTTCTTCTGACAGGGAGTAGGCTAATCAGACTGTAATTTGCAGGGTCTTAATTCCTTTCTTAAAAACTGGAACTATTATGCTAGTATTCCAGTTAGGAGGCAGCCATTTCGTATGATTATGTAAACAATTTAGTTAATATAGGAGCCCACCATTCTGGGCCACTCCTTAAAAGCACAGGCCTCATCTACTTGACCTAAACAAGAGTCTGTTAACTGCTTGCATTCTCATGCTTTTAAGATACAATGAGGTAGCTCTGAGTCTGTTCAGTGGAGGTCAATATCCAGTAGGGATGGGCGAACGCGGTTTGGAAGTTTGGAGTTCGGCCCGAACTCGGCCTGTTCGGACGACCGAACTCGAACCCGAACCCAAACATACCAAACAAACCGAACACCGAACGGCAAAATGGCCGAACAGTTCGGTCAGTTCGGATCGCGTTTGGGTGAGTTTGGGGGGCAAAAAAAAGGTTCACTGGAAGGTCAAACATGACAGGGAGGTGTCAGTCACTGAGGAGCAGACTTCCAGGCACCAGGGGTGGAGAGGCTTGCAAGAAACGAAACTAATTATCTGCCTCCCCCCTTCCCAACACCTTCTGAGCTAGTCACTGTTCCTGAACAGCAGGC
>QEPC01015050.1:4402516-4439676 GCA_003113815.1 Sphenodon punctatus
CAGTGTTGTCCTATGGGTGCCCAGTAACATGTATAGTGGGTTGGAGGTGGGTGGGGAGTGTCTTGTCTGAAAATGCACCTCTGTAACAAAAGTCCACCGAGCATAACAGTTAAATACCATACTAAAACAGTATGAATAGTACAGTTTCAGGCATAAACAGTGCATTAAAATCAAGTTAGTTTATCCAGAATTAAAACATTTTCAGTACTACAAACTAGATGCAGATCAGGTGTTCATTTCTAAATCCCACAGAAAAGGTGCCAAACAGAAGATATTAAGGCGTGGGCAATTAACTTTTGTGTACCATATCTCCAATCTTTGATGTCACTAAAATGAGAGACATTAGAATTTTTTTTTAGTTGCTCCAAGTGTGGGGGATAGGTGAAGATGGGTGGAGCGCAGAAGTGCGCATGCACCCCCCACCCACTGGCCGTGGCGGTCACACGGATGCCCCCCATGCTCATGCAGCAGATCTGTAGGGGGGGGGAGGGGGCACCCATGTTACCACCTGTTTAGGCACTCTCCTGTTCAGTGTTCTCTAACTGTAAGAGGTGATCTCACATTCACTTTCTTTTACAGCAGACAGACCTTGAACACCGTTTTGTTTAAAAACATCAGTGGAGGAAACAAAGGGTGTTAACAAACATGATGGTGACAGCCAGGGCATTAGTGCTGAAGCAGATATTTGAAGTGAATTTCATATTGATCAAATTCACCCTGCTTGGGCATTCGAATGATTTTTTGTCTGTTTTGAAGCGGATCTTCTTAATTATTCAGAAATGTGTTGTTTGTGCAATTCATTATTTGGCAGAGAGGCATTAGGTGTGGAGTACAGAATCTGGTCCACTCCACTCCTGTTCAGTGTTGTCTAATTGTAAGAGGTGGGCCATTGAATCGTCAGCTATAAAGAGGATTTACTGGCAGTGAGGCTTATACTTCAAGGGTGCAATCCAGCTCCATACAACTAAATTGTTTACGTTTGTCTATAGTGGGTGGTCTAGGGGTACTGTGGAAGGCATTCAGGAGGTAGGGGCATGAGGGTTAGGGCTATGGGTCAAGGGTGGTAGAGCGTTTGATGTCAGGAGCTGGAGTGCAGTAAAGAGTTGAGGGTCAGATACTGAGGATTAGAGCTGAGTCAACATGAATTGGAATCAAATGCCAAGAGCCAGCACTAGGTCGGAAGCCAAAGATCATTCCAAAAGGGTTCCAGGCAGAGATGGAGGACATAGGCTACGGAGTGCACAGGTGGACAGGCTGGCTAGGAGCAGGGCTGGAGAAATGCAGGGCGGAAGGACAAGATGATAGGAGCAAGGTAAGGACCATGACTGGAACAATGCTAGGAGAGGCTGGATTCAAAATCGAAGGCAGGGCTGGAACAGGATGGAAAGATGTGGGCATGGAGCTGAGTAGGAGTATGCGTTTGAGTGAAATGCCTGCAGAGCCTGGCTGTGGACAGGTCCCAGGTCAGGTAGAGGTCAGAACGCTGGCCCTGCATCCCCATCTGCCTGGGTTCAAGGCCAGCACGTCCACACCGCACACACAGTGAGAAGGAACAACGTTGGCAAATCCCTAGCTCCCCTATGACTGAGCTGGGGAGAATTTCCACAATGATGGGGTAGCAAGGGTGAGGTAGGTTAAGGAAGGGGATGGAAATGAGAAGCAACAGGAAGGTGGGAAGGGGGAAAGGAAGAGAGGGAGCAAGGTGTATGTGCTTACTGGGAGAGGGGCCTCCACTACCACAGACAAAGAGGAATGGGGGGTGTGCAGTTAAAAAATTCTGGGAACCATTGGAACAGATAACCAAACCATACTCAAGTGCAGAATCCACTGCATGATGTGTGTCCAAACCATAATGCATCATCTGCACAAACCATTCTTCAAGACCTTGATCTGTCCCATACTGCAGTATGCCAATATCTGGCAGAATGTATCCTTGTCATCTGATGGGGTTACAGGAGCAATGCTCAACATCTGATAGCCATGCAATCCTGTGTAAAACCCGGTGTCCAGGCACACTGGTAATGTTACGTGTGCATCACTCAGTGCTTTACTACTTGCGATGTGTGATATGGAAATGGGCTCCGAGAAGATTAGCACAAAACCGAGCCCACTGATGACACTCCTGATGAGTTCATCAGAATGTTAAATAACAAAATGTCTCTTCATACTCTGTGGGAGACTGGAAACCACCTTAATATATTAACTGAGAAATTTAAACATCACATGATACTGTCCTAGAATGTGTGCTATAAATGTAAAAACCACAAAAGGTCTAACCACAGAAAAAAGAATGACATAAAACATATGCATTATAGTTTCAAGAAATCTGATTAGGAAAATGGGTGTAAATAAAAGACAGAGTCATTTCAAGAAAGACAGAAACACTAAATAATATAAATATTGATCAGAACAGAGGAAAAAGATGGGGTAACTTAAAGATTAGGGCAGCTTTCAGACATCAGAACTACTAGTGGACAATAGCAACACCACAGTTTTCTTCCCGTTTTACCCTGTAATGCTGCATATCAGTGACACCATGTGGTAGATCTGTTTGTTCAGACATTATGACAATGACAATGACCACCAGCGGGTAATACAGAAGGAAAACTGTGGTACTGTTGGTGCAGTCCATGGGTGAAAAGTGTGCCTCGTGGAAGCACCCCATGTGACAGCCTCTTGACACACTGATGATCATTAACATGAAACTGCAAGCCTGATTCTCCTTTGTCTTATACCAGTGTAGGTCAGGAGTAAACACATTGAAGTACTTGGATTTTTTTCTAGTATACAACCAGTCTGTAAGAAGAGAAACAAGTCTGTGATGTGGTACCAGGCCTAAAATGCTGAAAATCCAAGTTTATTACCTATAGATCAGGGCCTGATTGTGTATGGCCTTTCTGCAGGTACACTGTGAATACAGACGGTGCAACGAACCAAAAAAGATGCTGGCCTAATTAAAGCATAATGTTTGGGGCCTCACTGTGATCAGATTATGCCTGCCCTGCATTTTCTGCATTGGCTGCCTAGAGAGCAGTGGATTGAAATTAAGATTATATTGCTGGTTTTCAGGGCCCTAAACAGTATAGGCCCTGGCTTGGCTATATTTGAGACCTAGTCGTGGAACCTCTCTCTGATGGTTATCTGCACTTAGAAACCACCTGCTGTTTGGGAAGCTTGCCAATGTGCCTTAAGTCAGCAGACAATCAGGTGTTTGCTTTGGTGGGTCCCTCAGTGTGGAATTACATACTGCTTCTCATATTGTCTTCATGGGCTCCACCTAGTGTCTCAGCTGAGTTCATACTCTCCTCTTTGCTTCACTTTTTACCAGGTAGAGGTAGCCTGAAGCCTTTACCCCAGCTCATAGCTCAGCCCTCTTCTATGCTAGGGCAATCTCTCAAAGCAACTCACCAAATGGACATTGCTAGCTCATTGAAAGGCAACCCTCAAGCCCCTTATAGTTACCAACTAACTGTCCTCCTAGGCAGTTTCTCATCTAAGGCCAGGGTTACTCCATTCTAGCTAGGGGCATCCAGGGCCAACCAGCAGCCTCCCTAGCTTTCAAAGCCCTACTCTTCAGAGCTTTCTCACAGCGCAGGGAAGCCCCAGAGCTCCCACCTGCCTCCCCAGCAGGGTTCCTGATGTTTCCCCTGCTGCCTCCATAATGACTCTCCTCTGCTCTCAAGTCTTCTCTGGTAGGCTGAGTCTGTTCTCACCATATGAACCCCAGAATGGATTGTGTGACCTGCCTACTTTCCATCCTGACTCAAGTTGAGCTCATTGCCAGCCCAACTCCCAGTTATTAAACCCTTCCTGACCGGGACTGTCTTATCACCACTGTGCAGCTTAGCATGGGTTACTGACTCTATCGCCCTCCCTTAACTCTTTGGTTGCCGACTCAACCAAAGCCCTGCAACCGCTTACTCATCTTGAGTTACCAACTGCCACCACCCCTGGGTTGTCAGCTCACTTGTCCCCCCATCCCTGCCCTTCACTGTGCCTGTTGACCTTAGGCTTAATGGCAGAGTACTGATTCCCTGTGGGCCAGCTCCTGCTGCTCTTCATCCACATCACTTTGCCTGGTGACCTAACAAGCCTTTCTATTGCTTGTGCCGTACTTATGATTGTATTAATGTTGCATTTTGGTTTCCACTAAGTCTTCAGTTTATATAACGCAAATCTATTACCAGCCTATATGACATCCTCTTGGTGCTATACAAGAGCTAATGGAGTGCACCCCAAAGAATTTCTCAGGAAGAGCAAGATGTCAGTGCAATTATTAAATGCCCATCTCATAAGGAGGTATTCACTCTTCCTTCCTGCAAGGAGATGGGTATTTAAAAGGCAAGGCATTCAGATCAAGGGACACTGTAAAAACTGGAATAACTAAGCATCAACAGGGATTTTATATATGTGCACTGCAGCAGAAGACATTTCAAAACTAATTGGAGAGGGAAGTGTGGAGTTGGAGGAAGTAAATGAGAATAAAGTTAAAACCTCAAGTTATAATGTGTATATTTATTTTTAAGCTTCATGGCTGGCTGTGGAGAGATGAGGACTGTGGTTGAAGATCAAGTCTGATCATTAAGCAATCAGAGCAAAGAAAAAAGGAAATGAACAAGACGCTGAGGTTTAATAACAAGGCCACACATAGGGCTGCTACACAAACCAGAAATGCTGAAATTCTAAATGAAAGATAAGCTGTAAAAAATTGATCACAACGTGGAGAACTAAGCAATAGGATATTAGAAGCAACGTTTTATGATGATTTGCATGCTTCTTATACATTCTGAGTCCTATTTATAGTTGAGGTAGGTTTATGGAAAATATTATTCTTTATGAAACACTTCCTGACAGATGAAACCTTTGTTGAATGAGCATGCAATTTCTTTTCAATGCTTCCTTTACTTTCCAGGATTCAGCCAAGATAAGTCAAACTATTGATGACCTCAACTTGATGCCCAGCCACAGAAATATCTAGGTCAGCTGAATGAACAGACTCAGTAGCAGACATGTTCTTGATCTTTTTGACTAGCTGATCTTCACACCAACTTTAGCTGTTGAACATTCCGTGGTCTTCAGTGCTTCAGTCAGATTATCCATGGATTCAACCATTAGTACACCATAATCACCATAGCTGGTATCACTTTAACCTGGGCCAGAGAGGCATAAGCCAAAGGACCAATTTTTGAAGGTTGAGTCAAGAATGTAGCTAACAACTACATTGAAAAGCTCAGGAGCTGGGATACCTTCTTGTCTGACTCCAGTTTGTATTTGAAATAAATGCATTACCCATGAATTCAGAGAGATGTGGCTTGATGAGCCATTATATAGAAGGTGGAATTTGTGGCAGAACTTATCTTGGAGACTTGGTAGTTTTAGTATAACCCCCCAAAAATTGACTGCCAAGAGACTTAAAGGGTGACTGGGAATTCACAAAAGCAATGGGGATAGCTCTGTTATTAGTGTTATGCTATATGAAACTGAAACCCGGTCTCCTACCACCTTGTCAGAGAAGAAACTCTGGTCGTTTTCAAATGGGACGCACCCACCCAAGTCCACCCATCCTCCACAGGCCCAGGCACCCATCTGAAGGCAGAGTGGGTGGAGGCATGCTCCTGTGATCCACACACTGCCCACCCATGTCCCACATGGAAAAATCTGGGTTTTTCCCCATTGCTCCATGCAGGGGCATGAATGGGCGGTGCATGGGTGTAGGCACACACTGACAGCAAACACATCATCTGCTGTCTGAAGCACCCCCCACGCGCTGGAAGTGCACGGCGCTGCATACGGACCATCTCGGCAGGTCCATCTAAAAATGGACTCTGTTTCATTCAGATGAATCACCTCCATCAAATTGAGAATGTCAGTGATGTGACTTTAAAATTAAACTATTATATCTATACTATAACCAAACAAATCTCTCAGTTAGTTGTCCAACACACCCTTAGGCATCTTCACTGAATTGCTGCTATACAGTCATCTTCACTGAATTCCTGCTAACCTACTTCATGGGTCATATTTAATTTTGATCCTTAGGGACTGGACAGAAACAAATTTTGGCAAACTCAGGTTCAGTAGTTGAAAGACATCAACAGATACTTGGTCCACTTAGGAATCTCTCCCAAATCATGGCCATTCTGACACAAAGCAGAACTTCCTGGAGGTGTATAATATGCTCTGTGTCCTCTACATTGTCCATCTAGTGGTGATAGGAGATCTAACTAACTATAATTAACTTAAATGCTTCTTGCATAATCAGTTTCAGTACATTTTCTACCTGGTTAAAATCAAAAGTCCCATAAGATGTGATGAGTGGGACTCTCTATTGACATAAATAAGTGGAACTACACAAAAGCCAAATGAATTCTGCCTGCTCTCACTAATAGTGATGCTGCTCCACTGAATTTGGTCACTTAAAACATATAACAAAAACTGCTTCAGGAGAAGAGAAACCTCCTTGATGATAATTATCATTTCCATTTTATATATAGGTACATCCTGCACAGTTCCACTGTGAGCATAAATCCCATAACTGTGACAATAAGGGAAGACCTATAAAATCATCTTGTGAACCTGAAAAACTCTACAGTAGATAAAAGTCAATAGTTGGTTGAGTCAGTCCTTAATTACACCACAATGAATAGCTGCTAAGGTTTGAACTAACAATGTCAATGAGTACTACTTTTTGCTTTTAGTTATGGACCATTTTACAAAAACTAGGAGCAGAAAGAATGCCATGTCTTTGAGATTATCAATAGACAGGAACATGCAAGGTCACTTAGAAGTGAGTTTGTTGGCTCTAAACTGAGCAAAGCAGGATCATTCAATAAAACTTCACAGCTATTGACTGGGATGTTAGGAAAGTATCACTGGAATTAGAATAGAAGAGGATGGCCAAATTGCTGAGGAGTTGTTTAAAATGCAAGTTTCTCTTTGGTATTGTGCACACAATTAGTAAACACATTAATCTTGCCTTCTATTGAGTCTTTGCTACCTTAGGTTTCAGTTAAAATAATAACAATTAAATGGCTTCTCATTAACTTTGTTTTTAAGATGACCCAATAATGGACACTGTCTCTGTTAGTGGGTGTTTTCAGACGTGACGGGGCGGCTTCGCCCCGTCCCAAAAACAAGCCAGAGATTCCCCGCCGGGATCACCCAGGCACGACAAACAGACGTGCCGGGGATCCTGGCGGGGAATCAGGGAGGGGGTGGGGCCGCACAGTGCAACGTGCAGCCGCACGGCCCTGCCCCTTCCATATTCCCTCACCGCCCGCCCTCTGGGGAGACGGGCGGGCGGCGAGGCCAATGCCGCCGCAGCATCTGGCCGAGTTCACCACGGCCCGGAATCCCGCCGGGGATTCCGGGCCGTGATAGCCGACCAGACGTTACTTTTTATTGATGCCCACCTGGAATCACTTTCACCATGCTTCTGCGGATTCTCACGCCGGGAGCCCAGGAAGCGTGGTTGAAATTGACCCCATGTGGGTATTCAGTGTGGCGAACTTCTGGTGGCCGCCGAACAGAAGTGCAGGGCACAGTGACCACATGTAGGTATTCAGCGTGGTTCACTGTGATCTCGTCACGTCTGAAAACACCCAGTGTGGAATCTCAAATGGTGGCCCATCTGGCTAGAATGGTGGCATTATGCTCTTGCTTGAACCATCTTTGGGGTAACATGCAAAACAAGTTTCCCACGGTTTTTGATAATGAAAAACACTTCTAAGTTAAGATGGTAAAGCACATAGCTGACCAAGGTTGAGCTCTGCATATATGCTGTACCACCGTAACCGCATATTTATTATGTACACTGAAGTCAATGCAGGTTTACTGACAAGAACAGAATTTGTCCCATTATATATAATTTATGTTTTATTCATACTGCAACTTGTGTGACCTTTTCAACATTTCATTATTTTAAGTAGGTAGCATGGTTCGTTCTCAGATATTACACAGGCTGATAGTAGAGAACAACTGGAATGTCCATTTAGTCAAACTCAAAAGAGACAAAACACTGAACATACCAAATGACGCTATCATTAATGGAAAATATGAGATTCTGAAAAGCACAAAACCAGACAAGATCTCAATGAGGAGGCTTTATATCACAGACCTTGATTTTTCAGTGTTACTAACCCCAAATGATAAAAAATTATGACTCAGGCCCTCCAAAGTCATGAGATTAGTTTCAAATTATGACATCGAAAAGTTAAAAGAGCCAGTGGGGTGCAGTGGATAAGGACTTGGACCTGGTAGACCAGGGTTCAAATTTCACACTACCCAATGAATTCAGTGGCTGTAATCCTGAATCCCCTTCAATGCGCTGTGCATGTGGGAGCTGCGTGACAGAATCTCCCAATAATGGGAGTGCTTGCGACTCCCGCGTGGGATCCACATATGCACCCCTGCGCACCATGCACTGGGCATAGGATCAGCCCCACTGGATGTCACAGTCTCTCAATCTCAGTTCCCCATCTGTAAAATGGGAACATGTGTGTTTCTGTCTTTCCCTGTGTGTTCCCCTTGTCCATCTTAGATTTTAAGCCCACTGGGCAGGACCTCTCTCTGAAACTCTGAGACTGTAAAGTGCCTGGTACCCCTCACGTAGTACTATAGAAATGATTATTATTAGTAGTAAAAAAATAGTAATTAAATTTGATTTATTTTTACTTGTTCTTTGGCTCCTTAGTCTTCAGAGTATACTTCAGTCATGCAATACAGCTTTCTAGATTTCTGAGATCCTCACAGTTCTGTTATGAGCCCTTCAACTTAGGGTTTTAAAAACCCCTAAAATCATGAGTCTAACGATCAAATTGTGAGAAATTACTACTTTGCTTTTCTGCTCCCCCAGTCACGCCCACCCATTCTCAATATTTTGCTTGTGTGACCCTATAAACATAATTCCATGCTTTGAGAAGAGAGAATATGCTAAGTATATTAAATATCAGTTGGGATCCCACAACCCCTTGCACAAAGGTCTGACCGCACTTACAGTCCTAACCCACAGTTTGGAAACCTCTCCATTACATCTTTTTATTACGTATTTACTGCTTCTTTACCATTGCTTCCCTCTGTCTCAGTTTCCAATGGTATCCTGCTCCAGGCTTCCTCTGTTTCCCTCCACTGGCACACTTCTCAAAGGCTTTCCATAGCAAGCGTGGGGGAAAGACTATAACGAAGGCTCATATAACCAGGAATGGTGTGGAGAACATGAACAGGAAATTTTCAAATAACAGAAGCAGGAGGCACTTTTTAAAATTAGCAAACAGGAAGTTTAAAAACAAAAAGAAGCACGTTTGCAGATCAGTGGTGTAGCTGTCATAAGGACAGGAGGGACATTTGTTCCAGGGCCCAAGCTGGGGCGGGGCCCCAAATCCTATCCTGTTGGGGTCAGGTGTAGCCGGGAAGAGGCTGAGCTAGTGGAAGTGCCTGCAGCGCATGATGTGTGTGGGACGCAACTGGCAGGTGGCACAAGGTGGAGCAAGGCCCGGTGTTGGTGGCATGAACAAGGCAGAGCAGCCACAGTCTCCGTGGCTCAGGCACAGCAAGTGGAGTGAGGGAGAGGTGAACCTATTCTAACCTGAACCTATTCTAACGTAGCTATGCCCCTGTTGCAGATAACACAAAATTAACTTGTGGGCCTTATTTTGATGTTACCAAGGCCAAGTAGTGAAAATGGGTTCAACAAAGGACTAGACAAATTCGTGGAGGATACGGTCCATCTATAGCTATTCAACAAGATGGCTAGTTCGACAAGATCCAACCCTAAACTCTGACAGCTGGAAGTGAATGGTGAGCATAGATCAATTGGCGTTCTCTTCCCCCGAGGCATTTGGTTGTCGCCACTATTGAAGACAGGCCACTGGGCTAGATATACCATTAGTCTGACTCACTACGGCAGTAACTAATCTCTATTTTCAAATAAGTGCTTTGCTTCTCATTTCTAGGGAAAGTTCTCTATTATATGTACATACATATGTATTTAAGTATAGACTGATTTGTAGATGAGCTCACACATGTATATACTGTATATATAAATTTGTCTCTGGTGTATGCACACTCATGTTTAGAAGAGGCAGCCTCAAAAGGAGAAGGAACATGCTTATGTACGCCACAATGGTAGGCATGTGTAGTACAGTGAGGACCTGTTGTCAGTGCATTTTCCTCATTGCCATCAATCGAGAAAACACAGTAATCATGGGCCCCTGAATCTGCAGGTAAACAGAGCCAGATTTACTGGTACATTTCAGCTGCTTTGTGCAGTTCCAAAGATGCAAAATAGCTGTAAAGTCACCTGCACTAATAATTTGAGATGGGTTTACAGCTGCTTTATGCAGATGAGGCAGATTTAAGCATCCAGAATGTACTTATGATTCTGGCCATATGTGCCCAACAAAAATAAAGAACTAGGTAATGTCAGTCTCATGTATTAGTTTGTGCACTATTATGTTTGGGATTTCAAAATCCTATTTTTGTACTGCATTAAGTGATACCGTTTGGGATTTCAAAATCCTAATTTTGTACTGCATTAAATGAGTGTATCAGTGTCACTAGGAGGCGCCTTGCCCCCCTTTCCTGAGTGCGGTGCGCATCCTCTGCTCTCCCTGCTATTCCTAGGACCCCTACCCTTCTTTCCCCACCAGGTTGCACCACCCCTCCCTGACCCCCCTTCCGGTGGGAACGTGTGTGACTGGGAGTTAATCTTTGCAAGACTTTGCAGGCCCACCTACTATCCTGAAAGGCACCGTTTCCAGTATGATACTAGTCAGAGCCTGAGTGCGCTAGGTACGTGTGAGTGTGTGGCAGAACCCTCTTTCTTTCCCCGCAGGCAGGTTTCCCCCCTTCCCCACTGACAGGATTACTGACACATCAACTCCCTTCCTTTTCTGAGGGGTGGGACAAGCCTGTGCTAACCATAGATATCGCCAAAGAGTTAGGAGAATTAGTAAGGGTTGTCCAATCCATAGCTCTGGAGATGAAAGATCTCCAAACCAAACATGCAGACCTGACTGTAATGGTGGGCAACCTTGCGGGTGGGGCTGGACCCCCTCCGGCAGCCCCCGTACAGGATGTGCAGGCCCCTACGGTTCCCGCTCCCCCTAGTGCAGTGGCCCCCGTGTGGGAACCCAAAGGGCCCCGTATTGAGAAGCTTACAGGAGACCATAGGGTGCTCCAAGGGTTCCTGGCCCTTTGTGAACTCACGTTCACAATGCAGCCAGGAACATATACCACAGACACCCTCAAGGTCGCCTTTATCATTGGCCATTTAGGTGGGCTGGCCCTTGAGTGGGCTACTACCCTGCTTAAGAGGAAAAGTCCTCTACTCTGCAATTATGCAGATTTCTTATGGGAATTTGCCTTTCTGTTCGATTACCCCCATCAACAGAAGGACGTGGAGACCACCATTCTATCCCTGAAGCAAGGAAAAGGAAGCCTTTTGGAGTATATCACCCAGTTTCAGCAATTAGCACTGGATCTTCAAAGGCCCAAAGACATCCTTCAAGTAATGTTTTGACAAGGCTTAAGCGAGAAAATTAAAGATCAGCTGTCTTTCACGACGTTGCCGGACATGTGAGAGAAGGTAGCTAATCTTTCCCTTCAAATTCAAGATCGCCTCCAGGAAAGGCAATGGGAAAGACATCAGGAGGCGTGTGGATTTACCCCCTGCCTTGCTTCAGGATCCTCTGTCCTGGCGGAAGGACCTACCACCATTGAACCTGAACCGATGCAACTGGGGGCATCACGAGGCCCCTTGTCCCTGGAGGAACGGGAACAACAACGTAAGTCCTGGGCATGTTTCTATTGTAGGGGGTCTGGTCACTTTATTCAAGAGTGTCCCTCCCTGCCTCCTCAGCGTCAGAACTGGGGAAACACCAAGGGCCGGGAGGGGCAGGGGCCGTCCCGGCCATAAGAAGTTCCCTGTCCACTCGATCAGCTCTGCACACCCACTTGCAGGTACCCGTAACAACGGTCCTCTCTCCTCACCGCTCACGGGTCATGTGGGCCCTCATTGACTCTGGGGCATCAGGCAACTTTTTAGACCTGCAATGGGCTCGACTCAGTGCAGTGCCCTTAGAGACCAAGGAGCAACCCGAAATGGTCCACTCTATAGATAGGTCCCCCTTAGTGTTGGGACCTGTTACCTCTCAGATCCTCCCGTTTGTGTGTGTCATCGGAACCCATCAAGAGAACCTCGTATTTGACATGGTTTGTACCCTACTGTTCCCTGTGATTCTTGGCCTACCTTGGTTGCTTCAACACAATCCCAGCATCTATTGGCACATTCCCCAGGTCCAGTTCACCTCCTCATATTGTACTCGCTACTGTACCAGCCCTCCACCTGTTCCTGTCCGGCCAGCGGTGGCCCTCTGTGAAAGCACCAAGGAAGCGAGTCTGCCAACGGAATACCAAGACTATGTGTATGTTTTCAGCCCCCTACAAGCCGCGGAATTACCACTGCACCACCCCTATGACTGTCCTATTGACCTCCTACCAGGGGAAGAACCACCGTTTGGGTGAATTTATGCGCTGTCTGCCCTGGAACTGGAAACTCTGTGACACTACCTGGATGAGGAGCTACGTAAAGGCTTCATTCATCTGTCCTGTGGGCCCCACCCCCTCTTTTTTGTCCTTCCCTTGTGGTGTGCATCTGGGGGTGTGGAAGGGGTGTGGCTGGTTTGTGTGTGTGTGCCCTTCCCCCTTTCTGGGGCTTCCACCCCTTTCCTGAGCGTGGCGCCCATCCTCTGCCCTCCCTGCTGTTCCTAGGACCCCTACCCAGTACAATCTGTTACCTGAGGTCTGTGTACTCATATCCTTACCACATGGACCAGCCAGCCATCATTCTCAGTGTAACCAAGCCAAGCACGTGCACCTGAGACCTCGCATATTTGTGAATGTTACACCCCTCGTCTCTCCCTCTGTTCCCCTTCCTTCGTGTCCCCCTCCGCCCCGGTCTCTCAGATTGTAAGCCCTAGGGAAGGGACTGTGTCTATTCCATTACTTTGTAATACACCAGGTACAATGCTGTCACTATATAAATGCTTGCTAATAATAATAAATAATAAGGTCATCTAGTCCAACCCCCTGCTCAATGCAGGAAAAGCTACAGCATTCCTGAGAAATGGCCAGGGCCCCAATTCTTTCGCAGAATTTCTGCGGGAGGCAGGGCCCGATTCAGCACCTCACTGTGCTGATTTACCATGCGGGGGGGGGGACTTACCTCCTCCCCCTCGCACTGGTAAAACCCTCGGGGCTTCCCCTCCCCAGTCTCCCCAGCTGCCAGGACTTGCCTCCCCCCTCCCCCTCCCCCATTTAGAAGTTAAAATAAACTTAGCAGTGTCTGTTGGCGGCAGCAGCCGCTCATCTCCACCAAGCTCCAGGGACTCTCTGAGCAGCGCAGCCAGATGACGTCATCCAGCTGCATCGTCCTGAGAGTCCTTGGAGCCGGGCAGAGATGAGCGCGCTGAGGTGAGCGGTTGCTGCCACCAACAGACACTGCTAAGTTAATTTTAACTTCTAAATGGGGGAGGGGGAGAGGGGAGGCAAGCCCTGGTAGCTGGAGAGGCTGGGGAGGGGAAGCCCCAAGGGTGTGTTCATCCCCTTCCCCCTGTGGAATCTCCTGCCCCGCGTCTCCCCAGCACAGGCTAGAAATTCTGCGCTGGGTAAGCGGGGCAGGAGATTCCATGGGGGGAGGGGAATTCTGCAGGAAATCTGCAAATCAAAGACCCGCGTTTCCCTTGGGGTCCTGGAAATGGCCATCCAGCATCTGTTTGAAAACCTCCAGTAAAGGAGGTTTCTTCATCTCTTAATTTGGGACTTACAAGAATTTATATTTATGATTGCATTCAGTTTGGAAGAGGAACTGCTTCATGTTTATTTCCCATGGGCCCACTGTAACAGGGCAGCTCTCTGTGAGCCTATTGGAGTCCTGTTCCAGAGCTGTAAGCATCTAGAGACTGTTAGGTAGTAGCTTGTTGGGGCATGCTCAGTAGGGCTTTGGAGGGTTGTTGGAGGCTAAGTCCACAGACATGCTCAGTAGGCACAGGGAGAACTGATCATGTCCGGGCCTATAAAGGGCCAGGGCTCAGTTGAGAGAGGTGGCTGTAGGAGTAGGGGTGTGAGCTCCTGACTCCAGGAGAGTAGCTGGACCTTGGGGAGAATGGAAAGGGCTTTTAGGTTCAAGCCCAGGATGTACTGGGTGCACATATGGTGGCGTAGGCCTTGGCTGTGAGAGGCGGTAGGAGGCCAAGGGTGGGGCCCCTACAGGGGAACCCCACAGAGTGCACCCGCCCTACTTGGGGAAATTCAGCTGACTGAGGGCTAAATAGGCGTAGCAGGGGTTTCCCCTTTTGACACCCCAGCGTTCCCATGTGGCCTTAGGAGTCCCCCTACTACACCCACACATTACCCTCATCTTATTTCTGAAGGCGTCCTCAAGTGATGTCCTCCACTATGCTTTTTCTAGACTTTTCCTGCAAGGATCAACCTGTAAATGCCACACTGCAGAGTGCAAGGTGGCAAGCCACTTTGTGCACTACTCAGTCAAATCTATTTAACTCTCACAAGTAGGTTAAGCAAGGAACAAGTCCCCACTGTATTTCGCTTGCGATACCTTTTGATGTTGCATACAGAATTTGAGTATGCTGAGAAAGGGTATATTGCTTACAGCAATTCTCTGTTATCTTCAGTGGTAGGGGTCTGTACCTTAGGAAGAAGAAGATACAAGCTTTCTCATCAAGGCCCTGATTCTCCCACCCTAGTGAGGGAGGGAATGGGGGCTAGGACCCCACAGAAAGCAGCCACCCCAGCCACCCCAGGGGTTAATATTTGTTAATATTCTTATTGATCTGGAATGAGGGATAACTTGTGTATGTCCATGTATATTGTTAGCTTTCAAAAGTGACTTGAACAGGCAAGTTCATAGCACAGTTTCATTTTTAAAAAAGCTTACCAAATAATAGGATGAATTAAGTGATAGTCATAATTTAGTTTCATTGGCTGACTTTTGAAATAAAAAATGATTTTCTTTTAGTTATTCTGTTTATTGCTAGGTCATTAGCTTCTTGAGAAAGAAAATATGCAGAGTATAATGCTGTGTGAATTTGTAATGCTTCACTAACTCTGTCATTATTGCCTCACTAATACATGATTACTTGGTGAATTTTTAAGGTTCCAGTTACTATTAGTAATTATCTTCTCCAGAAGGGGAAAGATGTTAAAGGACTGAGTTGCTCAGAAATTATGGTAATGGGGGCCATATCATTATCTTAGACAGACAAGCTGATAGGAAAGCATAATTACTGTGTACAAGTCTGATCTTGACAGGTGGTGAAAATGGCAACTTCTGTTGGCTTCATAGGAACTGAGGGTGCTCAACAAAGTGTACAAATGGCTGTCTCTCTGCTAATTCAGCAAGGGGATTTCTGGTAGGTTTGAATGCTTCACTGCTTACTCAGAAAAGTGTACATATTGTTAATCTGCCAAGTGAAAGGATGTTGCATGGTGCAATCACTATTTCCAGATTTCTTCATTACTGTCCCTAAGATACTTTCCAGCCATACATTTGAATTTCTGTTGTTTTCTTGAAATAAACTAAGTTATGTATCTAGATTTTTCTTTTCAGTATTTTGACAGAGGACTTAATTAATGCCAAGTTTTCTTAAGCAACTTAAAAAAACTAAATACACAATGTTTGATGCCCGTAGGCTTGATTCTGCTTTCAGTGAAGACAACAGAAACAGACCTTTATTCTTTCTGCATGTGCAATAACTTAAATTATATAGAGGGAGTGGAGTGCGGGAGAGTATTGCCGCTGGACTGGTGCCGGGTGGGCTGCTACTCCGGGAGACCCTGCTTCCCGTTCTACACAAGGGGCAGGAACCACCCTGGTGGAGTGCTAGCAAGGGGATTGCAGTTTGAAGTGGGTTATACTGACCCGAGCTTTCCCCACTTGTCGGAGGAAGCGGTTGGAGTAACCTGAGCCGCTGAAATGGAAAGAAAGAGGAACAGGCAGACGCCTTCGCCATCGCTCTTGGACTCAATTCCTACGGTAAAGTGCTCAAGGGTGGAGAAAGGGGTAACTTCGGCTGTGCACCCAGCGGTCACATTGAGCAATAAGTTCTCACCCTTGGGCGTACTAGCAGGATTGCCTCTAGGTGGGTGTGTAATGGGGGAATCAACGGGATGTACCGAGTTGGGCCCCTATGGAAAAGTTGTGCATGAGGATCTGCCCCCAGAGCCCCCTTATGTGCGAAATGACTGTCTGGCAGAACAAACTGCGTTGATGGCAAAGACTGTCTCCGTCATATTCGAAAATATTTCTGCTATTGACAACTCATTGTTAAAGGTTAAGGAACAACTGAAAGAAATTTTGTCAAAATTAGATTACTGTGGGATAAGGGGGGCGGCAGCGCAGTATGTACAGGGGACAAAGGATCGGTCTCCAATACAGACAAGGGGATATAGGGAACAAACTTTTGCTGGTTACAAAAGGACTCAAGTCCAGCAGAGAGAGATGTGGATAGATAAGAAAGCCATATGGTTACATGTTACCAAAGATATTAATGGCCAACTTCTGAGCTGGAATACTTTGAATAACATCTCAAGGAACTTATCAAATCTACTGGGGAAAAGGGTGGGAACATCAGAAATCACCTCAGGAGAATATTTGAGTACTTCATCCACATTTCTCAAATTTAAGCTCTTTTTTAGATCGGATATATGATTATGTGTGAGAAACCTTTTCCCTGCAGGAAAATTTTTGATAACAAGGGGGGTGTCAATAGACAGGGTTTTCACGTCTACCCGCCGCAGACAGTCTATAGCAGATGGCTATGGGCATGAGGGTTGGTTCTCCTCCCCTAACACCGTGGCGATCAGGAATAGGGTGACTCGAAGCCAGGCAGAGGGAGGGAGGACATTTTATAAGCCGAAGAAGGCAGGGGAAACATTAGTAGAAGTTCATAAGGCAGAGGTAAACCCGATTATGATTTCCCCTTTGTGTGCAGAAATGGCAAGTAATCAATCACTTACACCTGATACTCTGATCAATAATTGTAGCCATGCTTCCCACAAAAGTACCGATAAGGCCCAAATGGTGATCTTAATTAAGAAACAACTGTTGAATAATATTAAAGATGGGGATAAGTCATTATTAGTGTCTGTCTTCGCAGGTCTTTCTATATTAGAGCAGGACGCCTTGATACAGAGATTAGATGCCATTAGGGGGAAACTCCAGATGAAGAAACTGGTGTATCAGGTGGGGGAAAGTACCGCTAACGGTAGCACATATCAATTACAGCAGGATGGGAAGGTGTTAACAGTTGCTCGCATGCTGACTAGTGATGAGCTAGGGTCTCCACCGGGGAATCAAATGCTTACCGTACAATCTATGAAAGGCAACTTGGGGGAGTGGCAGGTGGCGAGTCCCCCCCACAAGCAAGATCTTAAAGCTAAACTTTGGATTGAGCCGTGTGTAGGGAGGCCCCTGAACATAATAGAAAATGATATGGAATCAGAGAGTAATAGTATCTCCCAGGGAGTCCTGCCCCAGGGGAACTGACTAGTAGGTTCGCATGAGATCAGCATTAAGCCCAGGGAATGGAGAAAAGTCAGTCCAAACAAAAATGAGGTATATTTATTCATAATGTCTTGGAACATGACCGGGGTTAGATCCAAATTTATGGGCCCGGATTGTATTGCCCTGTTAGTGGAATGTGATTTGATATTCCTGCAAGAGACCTGGTTGCCTGAAACTGCGAAGTTGGACTTGCTAGGGTATAAGGTTTTTTTGCAGGGGGGCACCAAACATAAAGTCAAGGGTAGACCCTCAGGGGGATTGGCAATTTTGTTAAGGGATAAATATGCCCAGGACTTTTGTCTCCTTCCATCACCAAGCAAAGATTTTCAAGTAGCATTGTAGTAGGCCCACATGAAAATCTTTTAGCAATTAATGTGAACATCCCGCCGTCAGTCTCTCAATATTATAATGATCAGGTTTGGGAACAGTTGGAATTGTATATAAACCAGATGGAAGCAGAGTATTCGCATGTGACCCTTATAGTACTGGGAGATTTCAATATGTGATTAGGGAATAGTGAAGACATGGACTGTGATTCCTCAATGTGCGCTGCATTTAATATCCCTGAGCCTACTTCAAGGGATGGGAAAACCTCAGTAAACACAGATAGGATGAGGCGGGTAATGGAAATGGCAGATCTTATTCTGCTAAATGGTCGAGGGCAAAGGATATAGAGGGACAATTTACATTTATTGGCCCGAATGGGAGAAGCATTATTGATTATATGCTGGTGCATCCTTCTCAATATGGAAGTTTTGAAGATTTTACAATCTTTCTTAGGCCAGAATCCAATCATATGCCTTTGGTGGTAAAGTTCAAACAGAATGGTGATTCCTCAATGTACGATGAACACAGTATAGGAAAAGGGACCCCACAAAAGGTTAGGGTCCGATGGAGTACAACACTTGCAGTACAGACAATTGAATTCCTTAGGGAAAGTGAGTTATTAGTAATTGTGGAAGCCCAGGAAGGAAGGGAGGTAAAGGATTTGACCAACATGCAGCAAAGTCTCCTCACGGTGTTGGATAGATTGGGAAGGAAGTACTATCTAGAGAAGGTGTAGGCAGGAAAAGGAAAAATATAACATGGTTTACCAAGGAATGTAGCCTCTTAAAGAGAAGGTTAAGCAGAAAACATAAGGAATGGGTCTGGGCCCCCACAGAAGCAACAAAACAATCCTTTGTGAACATCCGAATTGCCTATAAGAAGTTATTAGCAGGGGGAAAAAGGCAGTATGAGAGCCTGTTCTGGGCTAAACTTAAGGTTGCCTCAGCAACTAACAACTCCAGATTATTCTGGACATTAGTACGATCATTTGGGGGGGAAAGGTTTCTCTGCTAAAGTGTCTTCTATAAGAGCAAATTAATGGAGCAGCTTTTTCAAGAAGCTCCTGTATGATAAAAAGTATGACGATGGACATGAAGGAGTAAATCTGTGCGGTATGGAAGACATGTCCTATGAATATGAGGGGTTCTTAGTTAGAGTATTAGGGCGAATTCACACGTGCAGCAATTATCTGGATTTTTAAAAACTGGTTCTCAATAGTTCGCTGTTAACAAGTCCTGTTGCATTCACATGCATGCCATACCGATTTTAAGTACAGCAAAATAATGCATTCAGACCTTCTTGTAGTGCGTGCTTACCCGGCTGCTCAGTACGGTTCAGTTACAGGAAGTGGCCTGTGGGGAGCCAGAAGGTTGCTACTTTGTAGCAAAGTACAACTTTGCTACAACCTTTGCTACAACTTTGCAACAACCTTTGCTGCAACTTTGCAAACTTTGCAACAACCTTTGCTACAACCTTTGTAGCAAAGGTTGCTACTTTGTAGAATCAGGGAGTAAAGAGGGAGAGCCTGAGGCTGCTGGAAAGAAGCCCCTCGCATAGTGAGGCGCGCTGCTTCTCTCCCTGGTTTCTTTCCGGTATCCCGCTGCTGCTACTGCTGCAGCACTACGGTAGAGGCAGAGGCAGATGATTGAAAGTCCCTTGGAGGGAAGAACTTTTTTGGGGAGAAGCATGGAGGGGAAACATGGAGGGGAAGAACTTTTTTGGGGAGAAGCTGGCTGCAGCCTGCACCCAGCGAGGCAACTACAGGGCTCCAGCTGGTCTCACTGCTTCCGGTAGGGGCAGGAGTAAAACAGCGCACTTGGAAGCACGGTTGCATTCACATCAGAAAAGATTACACACTAGTTAAAACCAGTACGATGTTGCTTTCACACTGCTGTTAAGTGCGGATTTATTGAAAACGGACAGCAAAAAGGTAGGTTTGAGTAGCTTTTCAACACGCATTGCTTTAGTGCGATATTGACTCCATTTAATCGAATTTAAGTGTTCAGACAGGCATGAAACATTCGTTTTTTTAAAAAAATCGCACAAATCAGAACGTCTGAATCCCCCCTTAGAGGAAGAAATTAGGCTAGCAATAAAAAGTTTTAAGACCAATAAAGCACCAGGACATGATTTTATTTGCCCAGAAGTGTTCAAGTCTTCCCCCGAATGGTGGTCTCCGTTACTGGCAAAATTCTTCTCGGCTATAAATTTGACAAAGGCAATCCCCAAAGCTTGGGGTATTAGTGTAATTATTCCCCTGTTTAAAAAAGGAGAGCTAAATGACCCGGCCTGTTATAGGCCAATTAGTCTGCTTCCAACTTCAGGCAAACTATATGGGAAAATACTCCTGAATCGAGTGGATACCTGGGTTAAAAAGTATGATCTAATCCCAAGGGTGCAGTTCGGATTTAGAGCCAGATGTTCAGTGATGGATAGTTGCTTCGTTCTAGCGCATCTAATTCACAAATATGTGTTTATACGTCGTACCCATCTTTTTTTTGGCTTTTATTGATTTCAAAAAAGCCTTTGACTCTGTCCCACAGGAAAAACTATGGGACAAATTATTACAACTGGGCATAGACAAAAATCTGCTGGCTTTAATCAGGCAACTCCATACTGATAACATGGCAAAGATCCAGGTACCCTGGGATAATAGCTATACAGAGTTAATAAAAACAAACAAGGGGGTACGATAGGGGTGTGTATTGGCCCCCTTGTTGTTTAACCTGTATATGAGCGACATGTGTGAGATCTTGGATGACCGGGTGCATTGCGCACCCAAAATTAAGACAGATCAGGTACCCGTCCTGCAGTATGCCGACGATACGGTGTTATTGTCTCAGACTAGAAGGGGGTTAAATAACATTGATGGATGCTTGCGGGAAGTATTGTGCCAATAAAGGAATGGAGATAAATCTAGCAAAAACAAAAGTAATGATGGTAGGGAAAAGAACTAAAAAATATGAATGGACCATACAAGGGGAGACCTTGGAACAAGTAGACACTTTTTGTTACTTGGGGATTACGTTTAGTAAAAATGGAATGTGGAAAGAGCATGCCAAATATATAGAAGAAAAGGCGAGAGTGCCTGCTAAAGCAATTCTAGCACTAGCTAGGCGTTCTGTAGTAGTCCCTATGTCCAAGGTGCTGGAAGTATATAAAATCAAGGTATGGTCCATCTTGTTGTATGGACAAGAAATTATACCTGGGGGCAAGGGCATGGAGTTAGAGATTGCCCAAAACCAAGTTCTTAGGCAATTATTAGGGGTACCCCAAGCAGTACCAGGGTCGGTCGTAAGGTCGGAAATGGACCTCTTCTTTATTGCTAGCCTGAAGAAGCTGGCCTTGCTAAAATTTTGGCTACATATAATACATCAGGACAACAAGGGGCTACCTTACCTCTGCCTTATGGAAAAACTGGAGAATATTGGTGGGACAGTCTGCCCTTGGCTTAAATCTTTGTTTGATTATTTAGTAGGGACGGGGTTTTCTGTACAGGCACTGTGGCAAATGCCCTTGGTGCAGCAAAGAAGGCAATTAGTGGAGAGGGTATTAGATGTAGGTAGGCAGGAGGATGTAGCGGCTTTGTCAAAATGGAAGGCGGCGCCTTGGTTCAGCCGGGTAAAAGAATCCTTGGGATTTGAACCATATTTGGATATATTGGGTTCACGAGAGCTTCGTAGAAACTTTACTAGGCTGTGATATCAACTAATTGAGACCGCAGTGACCCAAGTCCGATATGGCGCATTGGCAGAGGACGCACAAAGATGTATTTGTCAAGGGGGGGGGCAACGAAACAATAGAACATATCTTCTTCAAATGTACATTGTATGAGGGTATAAGAGAAACATGGATTGTTCCACTATTCCCTAATAATGAGATGTGGGCTACAAAACTAAATACATACTGAAACTCACCAAGGAGGATGACTGTAAAGCTGTTGCTATCTTTATCCAACTAGCCCAGAGGATTAGGGCAGGTGAAGGCTAAGATGATATGGAGACTGGGTGGAGAAATACGATTCGGGGTCACACTAGCTAAAATAGGGAGCCGCGTGCACACTTTCAAGCTCCAAGCTAGAGTGTTTTTTATCCCACCTAGTAATGTGTGCAGAAAAATAATGTTTTTTGGTTTTATCCCTGATTAGGTATGATTGATATAAGGGTGATGTATCTTTGTGATTGTATATTATATATTGAATATGTGTTATTGTGTTGTGTGATGTGTATTATTTTTTGTTTGGCAATGGTGAAAGCTAGCTGTAAATAAACTAATTGAATTGAATTGACTTAAATTATATACACACGTCAGTTAATTACATGACGAGCAAAATTCAAATTTATGTACATGTAAAATATGACAGGGTATGTTCTCATGACTTTCTTCAATCAGTGTTTGGTGTCCCAGAATAACATGTTTTACCCACACTTCTGACTGACTTAACCACAATATAACAAACCTGATGAAAACAATGGAGTTGTTGAAGTGTGTTAATGAGTTAGTTGTTAATCTGAAAAAACAAGATAGTGAAAACCATCTTTGATCATGTTGTTTAGTCCTTCCTTTTGTCCGTCCACTGGTTTCCCCTCCCCTTTTGTATTCAATACCAAGTCCCTGAGTGCTTTAAGACGGATAGCACCCACGGCTCTGCTCCACCTCACACCCAGACGGTCTGTCCACCTAAAGGCAGGCTGCCAGATATGGAAGTGGAGTAGAAGCAGAACAGACGGGACCTGTTCTGCTCCAGCCCCACTAGCAGTGCTCTGGAACATCCTGAGCAGCACCAGTGGAGCAGGCCATCCAAACCTGGGGTACTGGCTGGAGGCAGTGCTTCCATGCTACTACTTATATTTGGAACTCTTTCCTTGAACACATAAGCTCTACTTCCTCCCTTGCGACCATCATATACCTCTTAAAAACCATCCTTTTCCATCAAGCCTTCTCTAACTCCTCACCGCCATAGATTGCTCTTTTGTGCTTCTGCTTATATGGTCTCATATTTCAGAATCCCTTCCCCTCCCTTGTAACTAAGCTAAGCACGTGCACCTATAACTTCCCAGCTTCAAAAATGTATCCCTGTTCCTCCTTATGTGCCCTTCCCTTTGACCCTCCTCTTGTCTAGTCTAGATTGTAAGTCCCTTGGGGCTGGGACTCTCATTATGACTGTTCAGCACCAGGCACATTGCTGGTGCTAAATAAATAAATAAAAAAGATTTGAAACTCTGCTAATTCAATTTTAATTTAATTCAGATGAATACATTGTTAGAGATTGCCAGAAAAGGAAACAGACTGTGGAGCAAACTACCAGGAGATGAGATGAAACAAGCACCTGGCCTGACCACCTTTAGGAAAACCTTTTGGTAAGAACTTCAAAACCTTTTGCTAAAGTTTCCTCAAAATGCTCAGAGTGACCATTCACGGTATCAAACACTGGCCTTTCCCTCCCATCTTAAAAAACAAGCTGAGTTTCTTATGATGTGAAAAGAAAGCTATATGCAAAGACACTCTAAATTGCGGCTATTGTGAGCAGGAGGGAGTGGGCTACAAAGGCATCAAATAAATAAATAAAATAAATTGGCAGCAGTCAGGTATTATTTTGATGAGAGACACACCAAACCAAGCAGCCCACAGAATACTACAATCTCTGTGGCAGTAGCTAGCAGAGTCTTTGGCATCTTGATAGTGCTCTGTGCTTCATATATTATTTGACAGGTTAAGAAACTCGTTTAAATTCTACTGTACTCTATCTCAATAAAATTCTCAATATACCATAGATTCTATTTCTAAACATATTATTGCAAGTTACTGATTTTGTTATAAAACAAGGCCCTTAAAACCCTTGTGGCAGTTTAATGTGAATTTCTACCCTGGACATTCATAACAGGGACAAACTAGGCTGTTCACTGTAAGAAAAGAATAATTCTGATACATTTCACTTTCGCTTTACTAGGAGTCAGAGTGCTCTTAGGGAGGAAATAAACAGTGCTTCATTTGTAGGGAGAGAGGTGCCAGAGCTCAGGAAATAATGCAGGTGCAGTAACTCAGTGACAGGAGGAGTCTTGGTGCCAATCTATGCATGCACAGAAATGCTTAACTTCCCCCTGATGCAGGACTATGCTCTCTTAGCAGAAGCAGTTCTAGAGTGGTATCTCACTAGAAAAAGCAGTGCTAGGGTTATGACCTGGCATGGAAAGGAGCAGCCCTGGACAAAAGCTATCAAGAAACAGAAGATGGAATGGGCACAACTGTAGACTGTTTCCACCATCCTCCTCTGATTTGCAATACATCCCCAAGGCATCAAGCTCTACCTGAGGGGAGAAGAACCTTTTCCCTCCTGCAGGTCAGTTTGAAAATTTGTGAGTAAAACAGATCCCTGCCACAGAAATGGGTTACGATCAGGGACCTGTGTCCACTGCATTTTTCCCATTAGCTGCGGTGAACAGGGTCCCTGGTTACACTTTAGGATGGACAAGATTGGGGACACAAGATGGCAGGGAACAGAAACAGAGATGTAAGCTGTTTTTACACTGACACCACCCACCCACGAACATCCATTGGATGGGTGGGAGAGCGTCCGTGTGAACGTCAACAGGGGTGTGTGCTCCCGTGACCCACCCACCAACACCCACGGAGCAGCCGGGAAGGAGCCAGCATGCTTCGTGGGTGGAGATGGGTGTTCAACACCCACCCGTCCGTGTAAATGGCAAAACACACACACACACACACGCACACATGGGAAGGGTCTGCCAAAACCAGCAAGACACTGCTAGAGAGGTCCTGCCGGAAACCGCAAACAGACACACCCACTGGGAGAGAGGCTGAACGCCCAGTTCAGGAGAAACCAGGGAGGACGTGGTTACGCCAGCTCCCAACATGTCAGGCAGAAAAGCCCAGGACAAAATGAAGGGAGCCAGCGCCATGACATGTGTGAGAAGAGGCAGGGTAAGCAGAGGGACCCCGGGATGCCTAGGGGAGGGGGCCTGGACCAACGGCACTGGGGAGGGGGCAGGCAGGACAGCAACTGACAGCACACCCTTACCGAAACAGGGCAGAGGATGCAAAGCAGCTCCGGCACCACCTCCATCCCCACCCCAAACCACAGTGCACAGGGAGGAGAGTGCATTGGAGAATGAGGTAAGAGTGAGGGTACCCACCCACCCAGGGGGAGGGGGGGAGGGTGCTGACAAGGCTCGAGCACACGTGGGTGAAACCCCGGGTGGGCAGCTGACAGCCACACCATTCCCCCTTCACAGGAGAGCACCCAGACCCTGGCGCACAGCACCACAAGGGAGACAGCCGTGGAGGGCCTCCATGGCAGTCAGGTAAAACAGCGGACCCCCTCAGGTGGAGGGGGACTAAAGAACACCCCACAGAAGCAACAGGGGTGCAGCAGGATAACAGTTCACCCCAATGCATTTCTACAACAGGACACCACCTGCTCCACTGCCACAACAGTCACCAGGCGGGCCCCATGCCGCCAAGCTGGATGGCCCTGCACACACGGAACCCAAAAGGAGGAACCCTGGTCCAAGCAAGAGAACCAGGACTTCATACACGTGTGTGTGTGNCATAGGACTTCATACGTGGGTGGGGGGGCTGAAAAGGTTCAGTACAACCTGGTACACAGGTACAAGACCAAACAGGTCTATGAAGCCATCGCCCAGGAGATACAGCGATTGGGGTACAATAGGGATGTCACCCAATGCATGCAGCAGGCGAGGTCCGGATACAAACATATCAAGGACAGCAATCTCAAGTCTGGCCATGCCATGCACACAATGGAGTTCCATGACCTGCTGGATGGGTTCCTCTGCATGGACAGGGACATTGTGACCTCCCGCATCCATGCCACTGCCTTCGTCAGGGGCATAAAGAGGGCAAAAACAACAAACCCCCTGCTTGAACCACCGGAGCAGGGGGAGACCTCAGCCCTTGGTGAGGCCAGCCAGGATGTGGGAGGGGATAGCCCAGTCATACTGGTGGAGGAGGTGTCCCTGGAAACTGAAATGGGAAACATCACCCTCCGTGTGCACTCCCAAAACCCACAGGGTTAGAACCCACAGGGACAGGGGGCGCATGGGGAGTGGATTGATCCCAGGGATGCTCCAGGACATGGAGGAATATGATCCAGGTAAGAAAATGACCACAGGGAAGGGGGGGGACGGAGGTGCCCGGCCAACAACAGCACGGGCCCCAGCTGGGAAGCACAGCCCAACTGACAGATTGCATTTGCTCACGCAGCTCAAGGGGATCTCGAGGTGCATGAGGAGGAAATGGTGGCGACCCTGGAGGAGGACATGGAGGAACTGGAGGCCATCCCGGGGCCTGGCAACGAGGAAACTGATGGTAGGTTCACACAGACAAGGGCACAGTGGCGGGAGGTGGCAGGGTGACGCAAGGTGGACAAGGGCAGAGCAGCACTACCGGCCCCATCCCCATCTAAGGGAAAGCAAGAAATGGGTTAGGGGACAGCAAGGAGGGGGCCCAGGAACACCACAGGACAACGGGTGGAGACAGCACAGGGAACGGGGGCGGGGGCAACATGGCCACGGAGGATGGACATGGGAACAAGGATGTGATGGGGATGGGAGACAAATGCACACAGGGATCAGGTAAGCAGGGATGGGGTCATCGCCACATGCCAAAGTGGACGTGGGAGAAAAGGGAGAGAACGTCAACAGAGCCAAGGCCAGAGAGGGAGCAACTGGGGGAGTGGGGGTGGGAGGTATGCGAGCGCAGCCCTGGGAGCCAGAACAGATGAATGGGGGGCAGTTCACCACCCACAAGCTAAACACAGGTACCCTTGCTGTTCACAGACAAGCAGCCCAGTCCATCTGGGGGTGCTGTCGCCAGGAGAGCACAGAGGAACCAGGAGATGCGGGTCCACAACCGGCGGAGGAGGAAGAACCTAGGGAGGGAACTGCTGGCAGAGACCAGGTGGTTGGCAGACGCACAGAGCCGGGAGCAGGCCCTAAACAGGGAGGTACAGCTAGGGGAGAGGGAAAGGGACTGGGAGAAAATAGCTGCAATGCTCACCTGGTCCCGCACAGAGCACCTGTGGGACAGGCACCAAGCTGCCGCCCTCCTCCGTGAGCAGCGCCTAGACAGACAGGAGAGGGAGAGAGCCCATGTCATGCTGGAGGGAACCGCTGCAAGAACCTTCAGATTAATAGAGGACACCTTGGAGGTCTTGCAGCACGTCCCCCATCATGACACGGGCCCACCAGCTGCAGTAGGAGGGCAGGCAGCACAACAACACCACGGCACCCTCCCAAAGGTGCAAGTGCCCCCTCCCAAGCTCGTCTGCCAACCCTGGTTTCCCCAGCCGCAACCTTACCCCGGCCTAGTTCATATGGGCCCCCTCCCCCCCATTACACTCCTACAATAGCAAGGGGGCCCACTGGCCAGTCAGCCCCACTCCCGTTTCCCCTCCACGACCCCCCCCCCCGGACTCCTAGCCACCCCAGATCATCCCTGCACCCCCAGCGACCCAACCGCCAAGGTGGGCTGCCCCACATGCACAGGTAAGCATGGGTAACAGATGGTGGCCAACCAACACGGGGGGAGGGGGTAACACGGGACATGGTACCCACCCGTCCATGTGGAAAGGCTGTAAGGTAGCACGGGATGTGGTGATGGACACAGGGAGGTCACAGGCACACAAGAACAGGGGAACAGTAAATGGGTAACTGCTACCTCTAATGCTGAATGTCCTATCCACAGGAGCAACTGCCAGACCCAGCAGTGGAGCGGCCGGTGGAGGAAAGAGAGTCTGGGTCAGGCAGCCGTTGGTCACAGTGGGCAGTGGCTGCCAAGGCCCACAGAGAGCCATCCCCTGGTGGTGCCGTAAAGAGGGGATGGGGAAGACCCTGCAAGACCTGACCGCATACCCTGTAAATAGTCCCTAAATAAATACCCTTAACTGAACATATCTGTCTGTCCTGGAGTCTGTAGAGGGGGATGCAAGTGACATGAGGGTGCCAGCAGCAAGCCACAGAAGTGGCCAATGTCAGGGAACCAGGGGCTAACAGCTGCAGGGCAGGAAGGCCCGGCAGCTCACATGCGTGCCTTATCAGACCGATGCAACCCGGAGGGCATGGCCAAGGGCACGGATCAAGGGGCCAGGACTGTCAGCCACAGGAAGGGATGGAACTGTACCCTGCAGAGACCCAGAAACCAACATGGAGGGGATGGAGAGGTGTACAGTAACAGGGATGTTGGGTGACAGCGTGAGACCAGTCCATCTTCACCAACAGGTGGTGGAAATGGCAAGGGATGACCAAGGGACCCAGGGCTAAGACCACCCTGCACATGACAGCCATTCATCTCCTCCAGGACAGGTCAGGGTGCACAACAGGGTGCCATACCAACTGTGCGGTTGGAATGGTGTGCGAGAGCCAGTTGGGCCACTATGACCCAATTGGGCTCCAGTACAAGGGGATATTTCACAAGAGGTTCAACAGGATGTCCATTACACAAGGTAGTAGGGTGCAATAGTGGGCAGCCCTGCCATGGCATGGGGGATCCGGGACCCACACCAGCACCACACCAGCCAACAGACCATGGGGGGGTCCCCAAGTCAACAGTCAAACAAGACAGAGGCAGGAACCGAGGTAGACAGCACTATGTATTGGTGGATGGTTTACAGTGATACGGGACTGTTGGAAGGTGGCCACCTATAGGCCATGGTCAGTCCTCAGCCATTTGGGTAACTATGCACCTGCATAGGGTGTCATGGTTCTCCTCCAAAATCCACCTGAAGGCCCCGTTCTGAACATGCTGGTACAGGGGCACTGGACTTTGTATCTGTACAGTAGGGGGATAGTCCAAGGCAGCCCCACCAGTCGCACAGATATTATGGAGTACACAGGCCACCAGGATGAGGATGGGGTGTACTTCAGGTCGAAGTGGCTCCGGTTAAGCAGGCACCACCTCATCTCGAGCAGGCCGAAGGTTCTTTCCACCACTCACCTTGTGGAGGCCAGGCGCTCATTGAAGAGCACCCGATCAAGC
This sequence comes from Sphenodon punctatus, assembly GCA_003113815.1. Classification (NCBI taxonomy): domain Eukaryota; kingdom Metazoa; phylum Chordata; class Lepidosauria; order Sphenodontia; family Sphenodontidae; genus Sphenodon; species Sphenodon punctatus. Next base: position 4,431,438 of record QEPC01015050.1, read on the forward strand.
ATGCAGGCAATGGGATAGGACCGCATCAGCCATGGGGTCAGAGGGTAGGCAGGATCCCCTATAACAACGGGAGCCATGGATACACCCTCGATCATCCTGAACATGTTTGTGGCTATCTCTCCATCGACCATCCTGGCATAGAAGGGGCAGGAATTCAGGATCCGAGCATCGTGGTTCCTCCCCGAGTGGCCTGTGTACACATCAATGAACAGGCATCAGTGGTCAATGATAGCCTGCAGGTTCACAGAGAATGCTTGCTTCCTGTTCAGGTAATTGTTCTTGGTGTTGGGGGTGGGGGTGGGGGAGATTGGGATGTGTGTGCTAGCAATAGCACTGATGCAATGAGGGAAGCCCACCGCCTCAAAGCCGGATCACCACCTCCGGGTCCCAGAGCTGGATGACCCGCTTCAGGAACAGTCCAACTATGAGGTCACAGACATCGTGTACTGCCCTGCTCACCTACGCTGCCCCCACACCAAACTGCTCACCGATGCTATAGCAGGAATCACCGTTTGCTAGGCGCCACACTGCCATCGCCACCCACATCCCTGGGCGTAAGGGAAAGTGCATGTTGGTAACGTTACTGCGGAGGTGGGGACCAAGGATCTCACTGATCCAGGTCAGCAGGGAGTGAGTCATCTGGAAGTGATCCATCCACTCCTCGCCATTCCAGGTCATCAGTATGTTCTTCCACCAGTCATTGCTTCGTGACCACATCCAAGCCAGCCATTGCGTGGGTAGGGTCACCTGATGATCATACATGTTGAGGGGCAACCTGGAGAGGACGAGGCAGATGTGGTGAGATGCTGCCGTCCCCACCATCGCTTGGCATCTGGCCTTGATCCTCTGTGCCCATTGCACCATTGCCATATGGCGCAAGTTGGTTGCTCTCTGCTGGTGTGGGCCATGGATATACCAGTGGAGTAGGGATGGGCGAACGTGGTTTGGATGTTCAGAGTTCGGACCGAACTCGGTCTGTTTAGATGTCTGAACCGAATGTCTGAACCGAACTCTCGAACGACCGAACAGTTCGGCCATGTTCGTATGAGTTCGGGGGCGGTAAAAACATCTTTTCAGGGCCAAAAATTAGGTTTCATTTTCGTTTCGGTTTCAGTTTCAATATCGCTATTTTTGAATGTTCGGCCAAGTTTGACCAAACCCAACTTGGCTGAACCAAACCATCGAACCCGAACTCGGGTTTCGAACTGAACGACTGAACATCCGAACATCAGAACCGCATTGTTTGCTCAAGCCTACAGTGGAGGGCTGGGTGCAGGAGGTCGGCCAATTGCTTGAACACCTGTGCCAGGAGGCCGAAACATGCGGCCAGGATGGCGATCAGGGCAGCTCGCACATGCAGGGTGCCCACACAGGCATCGTGCTCCCACCACTGTGACCACTTTCCGTGAACTGTTACACAGCTACGCACCCAGTGACTGCCCACCAGCCCCCAACCCAGCCTATGCTCACATACCCTGAACCAGCTAGTCACCTTGTGCTGTTACCCCTCACACACACCCTCTCACCTGCAGGCACCACTCCACACTCAACACCACTCCCCCACATGCCCCATGATCACACATCTGTACATGCCTCTCTCACTCTCCACATGCACCCACTTCGCTCCCTCTATCGCTCTCACTGCATTCTCTCTCTCCAAAACCACCACAACAAACATGCCACGCCCTAGCAGTTGGTCCGGCTCCCTTATGTAGATGGGTGGTGAGTCGCTGGGTCTCAGCGGTTGGTGCAGCACTCTGGGTGTGGCATGCACACCTGTCCAGGGTCTCCGTGATGCACTGGACGCCAGCTTTATGCTATGCCAACGCATCTGCCTTCAGTGGGTGCCTGGAACGGTTCCATCGGATCGCCTAGCCTGCGCACCATTATGCCCCCCCCTCGCTTTCTGAGCCCCTGCACCATATGGTGGGCATGTGGTATGCAGCATGGGTCCCCCTTCTCTGGGACAGCCGTTGTTGGGTGAGCAGCCATCCCACTGTGCTGCGTACAGCTACAGCGGCCCCTTGATGGTTTGCCATCCCTTCCTCCCCTGGGCCCTGTGCTGCCTCCCTGCCTCTTATCGAGTGGGAATGGGTCCACCCTGTGTGTGGGATTGAGGTCCCCAGACCCACCGAGCCCGGCTGCTATCAGCTGGCCAAGGTCATCCTCCAGATTACTGGCAGCTCTGGCCCCATCTGAGCTCAGACACCACAGCTCACCATCCACGTCAGTTGCTCTCCAGTTTGCAGCCCTTGTGCAGGCAATGTCCAGCCATGGAACGGGCCATGTCTTCAATTGTTGGGCTGGGGAGGAGTGGCCGGTGTGTGCCACTCCTCTGCTGGAAACAGAGCAGCGATGTCCAGCTGTTGGTGAGCGACCCCCTTTCCATGTGTGATGGCTTCAATCTCCTATCCCATTACATGTGGTTGTTGGGGCACCCCTTTGTGGGTCTGGAGTGCTAGAGGTGTGCCAGGAAGCTTGGATTCATGCCCCTATGCCGACCTGACCATGGGCCCCCACCCGCTGTTGTGCTGCCATGGGAACCCCAGGAGCTTGCTGTTGTTCACCAGGTGGCCGGCCATCAGGAGTTTGGTCTGGCCCTCCAGGCTGGTGGGCTCTATGTAGCGCACTGCTGTGTCATCCTGCATGCCCATGGCTTCGCTTGCCCTTGATCTGCTTGCCAGGACCACCTTGGGGAGCTTGGCTTGCTTCCGCCTGATGTTGGTGGGCCCTTCCTGACTGGGCGGCCCACAGTGCTGGAGAGGGCTGCCCTGAGAGCTGTGCTGAGCTGTTCGGATGTTGGAGCAGCTGCTGCCATGGGACACCCCCTCCTGTCCTGCTTTATGGTGGATGCCCATATGTGTGCCTGTGAATACCGCAGGGGTCTCTTCATCTGGGATGGTCTTGTCCGGGGGCCCATGTTCCCCGAGTGCTCAGCACCAGCACCATGATCCCGCTGTAGCTGCAACCTCCATCATGGATCCCCCCTCCCTGTGATGGACCACTGCTATTGTTCCCCCTTGGCCGTGCTGCTGGCTTCTGTTCACCTGCGTGACCCATCCGCCTCCCCATCTGTCTACTGTGGTGCGTTCTGTAGGTCTACCTACTGATGCTTTCCTGCCAGGTCTGCCTGCTAACCCCTTGAACCCTATGATTCAGTAGTACTGCTCCTTCCGTGCACCCTGGGGTGCTACCCCCTGTACCTGGCATCTGCTCTCCCTGGCCAGTGTAGCATCTTACAGGGCCCTATGCCAATAAACATTGGCCTTGTTTAGCTGCCTCTGTTCTCCTGCTGTGTCTGTGGGTCCGTTCCACTGGCAGCTCTAGATACTGGTGCTGGAGTCAAGGGTGTGGTTTGTGGGGGTCGGGCCTTCGGGGGATCGGAGCATTGTTAGGGTAGGATGATTGCTCCAGTGGGGGCACCTTGCCATCAGCATGCTAGGTGTGCTGCTGTTATAGCCATTCATACTGGCTGTGGGGGAGAGGCGTTAACTCCGGGCTCCAGCGATGTGTGGTGCCCATGCACCTTGCAAGCTCTTGCAGCTCGTGGTTCATATTAACTAGATGTTATTGTACTGCAGGGCCCTGCCTTTCACCCCCTGCAACTGGCCTGGGGGGTTAGGGTCCATGGATGGTGGGGCCATGGAGTGTGTGGATGGGCACTGTGCTGTTCTGTCAGGGTGGCCCATGTACCCTTGTGCATACATATGGGGGGTGATTCCTAGCTCTTCTGGGTGGGCTGTTAGGTGGTATGGGTTCTTAGCTCTGTAGTGGGTGTTCCCTTTGCGGTCTGTCACTTCCCGCCCTGTTGTTGCTCTCCCTAGCTGTGTTCCTCTGGCTCTGTGAGCCCAAAGGCATGTTTCAGGACTTTGTTGTCTCTTCGAGCAGCCTTGTGCATGGCCGGCTGAGCATTGGGGCTGTGTGGTTGTGCATGGCTCTGGGTGCCCACTGTCACTGCCCTCCATGCCACATGTCACTGTGGTCAGTCCCTGGTTGCCTCCGACCCATTCCCTCTTGGGCAGTTTTGCTTGCTGCATGGGGCATGGTCCTTCCTTCTCTCCATGTGCTACTGTCCATTCCTATTGGCCTGGACTCACTCTGGTTCTGACCCCATGGTGTGCTGTGTCTACCGCCCCCTATTGGTCCCCCATTCCTACTCTTGCAGCCATGGAGGGTCACCATAATTGGGGGGCTCCTGACCGTGAGTCTGGGTGGCCTTCTGGGTATGATCCACCTCCCTGTGCACTCCCTTGGGCTCTGCCACTGGGGTGGTGGCTGGGAGGGCCCAGTGGGAACGGTTGGGCTGTTGTGAGCTTTTGGGTGGTGGCCAATGTGCTCCCCCCTATCGTTACTGGCTCCCCCCTATCGTTACTCACGCTTCCTCTTCCCTTCTAGCTGCTGTGATTGTGTTCCTGATGGTGCTGTGGCTGGGGGAGATGGCTGGTCATCTCCAGCGGGCAGCTGCTGAGTTTCGTGCTGGGGCCAGGGTCTACCAGGAGATCCGTGGGTTACCCCTGTATATGTGTTTGTCCCCCCGCCCCCATATGTGTGGGCTCCCTGGATGTTGCGGCCTGTGGGCTGCCCTACTGGTGTGTTCCCTCTCCTTTAGTGCAAGTGATGATTAACGAGAGAACCAGGGAGCAGGAGAGGGTGGTGCAGCTGCTCCTGCATGTGCTGCAGTGGGTACANGCCAACCAACACGGGGGGAGGGGGTAACACGGGACATGGTACCCACCCGTCCATGTGGAAAGGCTGTAAGGTAGCACGGGATGTGGTGATGGACACAGGGAGGTCACAGGCACACAAGAACAGGGGAACAGTAAATGGGTAACTGCTACCTCTAATGCTGAATGTCCTATCCACAGGAGCAACTGCCAGACCCAGCAGTGGAGCGGCCGGTGGAGGAAAGAGAGTCTGGGTCAGGCAGCCGTTGGTCACAGTGGGCAGTGGCTGCCAAGGCCCACAGAGAGCCATCCCCTGGTGGTGCCGTAAAGAGGGGATGGGGAAGACCCTGCAAGACCTGACCGCATACCCTGTAAATAGTCCCTAAATAAATACCCTTAACTGAACATATCTGTCTGTCCTGGAGTCTGTAGAGGGGGATGCAAGTGACATGAGGGTGCCAGCAGCAAGCCACAGAAGTGGCCAATGTCAGGGAACCAGGGGCTAACAGCTGCAGGGCAGGAAGGCCCGGCAGCTCACATGCGTGCCTTATCAGACCGATGCAACCCGGAGGGCATGGCCAAGGGCACGGATCAAGGGGCCAGGACTGTCAGCCACAGGAAGGGATGGAACTGTACCCTGCAGAGACCCAGAAACCAACATGGAGGGGATGGAGAGGTGTACAGTAACAGGGATGTTGGGTGACAGCGTGAGACCAGTCCATCTTCACCAACAGGTGGTGGAAATGGCAAGGGATGACCAAGGGACCCAGGGCTAAGACCACCCTGCACACCTGTCTCTTATACACATCTAGATGTGTATAAGAGACAGGAGCCCTCCCTCTCTCCTTTAGTGCAGGTGATGATTAACGAGAGAACCAGGGAGCAGGAGAGGGTGGTGCAGCTGCTCCTGCATGTGCTGCAGTGGGTACACCTCTTGGACCGTGCCCAGGTGGATCGCTGAAGCCGGATCTGGGGTCACAGGCCCTACTGAGGGCTTGGATCTGCCCCACCATCCCACATTGTAGCCACTCAGTGTTGGCGTTTGTCATTGACGTGAGCCTGTTCCTCTAGTTGGCTTATAAAGTTTGGCTTGCTTGGTTCCCCCCGGTGTCTGTGTTCTCCTTCCCTCTGTTGTACTGCTCTGTGTGGGCCGTGTCTGGTTGGTGTGGAGCGGTTGTCTGGCAGGGCATGGGTCCTTTGCTCTGTGTTCCCCCCCATCCTTGTGGCTGTACTTTGTATCAGTGGGTCCTCTTTGGTTTGGGCCCTTGGTACCCTGTCCTCTGGGTCGTACCCCCTCTGCTGTTTGTGTGGGTTTCTGTGTCTGTGCCCCCCTGCTGTCCCTGCCATGCTGTGGGGTTCATCCTGAGTCCTGTGCATCCCTGCCCCGTGTTTAGTGGGCAGCTGCTGCATTGAAGCCGGTTTGTGTCTGTCGGGAAGCGCCTCTCCTCCCTGTGCCCTCAGATCCTGCCTCCACCATGCGTTTTAGCGCCTGGCACTGTCACCGCAGCTGTCCTATTCCTGGTGTGTTGTTTTGGGGTTTGGGGGGGTTCTGTAGGTGGTAGTCCTTGCCAGGGGGGGTTGGTGTGGTCCCTATCTATTTCAGGGTTCGCCTGTTCTTCCCGGTGACTGTGCTCGCTCCTGGCCCCCCTCTTCCGGTTGGGGTCCCTTTTCTCCCTCATCCTGCTGGGTTTCCCTGTGTGCTTGTGTGTGTGCTGTGGTGTGTGGGCGGGGTCTGGGTTCCAAGGGGTCCGTGGAGCCCGGCTGTCTGGCCTGTGTCTCGAGGTTTGACAGGGGCTGCTTCTTTGTATCTCTTGACATTCCAGCTCCCTCCTCCCCTACCCTCTTGGAATCTGGCAGTGTAGGGGGCGGCCCCCCCGCACACGGCCCCGTGTGCCGCAGCTTTGTTTGCCTTTGCTTGGTCATGCTGTAACGTCACTGAGCTGGGCATGGTTTCCCCTCCATTTGGTGTATGGGTCGTTTGTGTAAATATTATGGGTGTTTGCTCGGTGTGGCCCTGGGTGGGTGTGTGCCCGATAGGTGTGTACTGGCCCCTCCCCAGACTTCCCGCAACCCTCCATGCCGGTGTCCGTGTAAATGTCTCCCTGCTCAGCGCCAATGGGTGTTCAGTGGGTGTACTCATCCATCCATCCATCTCCACCCACCGAGTCTGTGGTGGCATCCGTGTAAAAACGGCCATATTCAAGAAGTTGAGATGTTGCAGGTGCATGTGCTTTGCTTATTACAGTGGAAGAACAGGGATCCCGATAAGACAGTTTAAAGAGAAGCACAAATGAGCACTCTATGGGGGTAAGACACTAGGGAAAATTTCACAGAAGTAGCAGCTTTAGAAGGAACTTGAAGGCTGAGAGGGAGGGAGCAGGGAATCTGTGCTTGGAGGCTGGATAGGAGTAGGAAGGGGTGAGGTCCAGATCACAAATCCATGCCAGGAGAGAGCAAACTGTGGCTTGAGATCCATAGGTGGCTCTTGAGCAGTTCAAGTGTGGCTCTTGGCCAGGGCTTGTTTTTATTTTTAATGGTCCTGTATTTTCATTGCACCTATGTCACAGTAGCTGAATCACAGCTATTCCTCAGAATCTCCGAAGCTAGGACTGTAGAGCACCGGTTTCATCAACCAATCATGAACCTGGAGAGGTGTGTGCGTGTGGAATGATGTGTGTGTGCACCTTGCAGTTCTCAGACATATGAAGATTTTGGTATGGGGCACTTCGGGATCGGAACTTTGTCTACCCCTGATCTATGTCATTGATCCATCCCTTATCCTTAAGCCCATGCCCTTCCCCTCAGCTAGCTTTTTCAGTGCTTGTGGGTAGGAACTGGATCCATGGGCCAGATACTAGAATTAGAAAGGGGCCAAATTAAAGACAGCCCTGGACTCTGTTGGGTCTATGGACCAGAGGTTCCCCATCCCTGTTCTAGAGCCTGAGGCAAGCCATATACTTGGGAAGAAGCACACTGCTCCTTTCAAAATAATGTAGCATCAGCTGCACTGCCTCCCCTTGCATGCCAGGGAGCCTCTGGGAGGGATTAAGCTTTCTTGGTGTGGAACTCTCCCTCTAGCACACTCTGTGACTTTGCAGCTCAATGCTGGCTCAACAATGGGAGGATTGAGCTACTAGGGATGGGTGAACAGATGGCGGTTCGGGTTCAGCCGTTCGGTTCGGCTGCGTTCGGTTCGTCCGTTCGGTTCAGCAGTTTGGTTCGGCTGCGTTCGGTTCGTCCGTTCGGTTCGGTAGTTCGGCTAGTTCGCTGAGTTCGGGTACGGCTGTTCGATTCGGTCGTCCGAACTGGCCGTTCAGTTAGGCCGTTTGGCTGGTCAGTTCAGCCGTTCGGCCGTTCGGGATGTGTTGTTATGGGTTTTTTGTTTGTTTTTTATTGGGTTTTATATGGTTTTCTTTTGTTTTTTATTTGGTTTTTTGGTTTTTATATGGGGTTTATTTATTTATTTTTTTAATCTAATATTATATATATCTGTCTACACTAAATCTAACTGCTATTAACTATTCTAAATGCTATGAACTAAATGGATTATCTAATAAGTACACAGACCTACTCCT
>QEPC01015050.1:4439952-4451165 GCA_003113815.1 Sphenodon punctatus
CTGCTGTTCAGGAACAGTGACTAGCTCAGAAGGTGTTGGGAAGGGGGGAGGCAGATAATTAGTTTCGTTTCTTGCAAGCCTCTCCATCCCTGGTGCCTGGAAGTCTGCTCCTCAGTGACTGGCACCTCCCTGTAATGTTTGACCTTCCAGTGAACCTTTTTTTGCCATCCGAACGCGATCCGAACTGACCGAACTGTTCTGCCATTTCGCCGTTCGGTGTTCAGTTTGTTCGGTATGTTCGGGTTCGAGTTCGGTCGTCCGAACAGGCTGAGTTCGGGCTGAACTCCGAACTGCCAAACCGCGTTCGCCCATCTCTATGAGCTACAGGTGAACCTATATATGACCACTCAATGCTAGTGGAGTATATTGTTGCTTCTTCTGCAATACCAGTGTCTCATTCTGATCCCAAGTGTCATATGAAGAGGTAAGGAGGTCTGTGAATTTGCAGTTCAGCTTTCCAGCAGTGGAGAGTGATATGGCATCTGAATATAGTCTAACACAGCTGGTTTATTTCTGCCAGCTCTACAGACATGATCACAAGCAGCATGAAGACAATTTCCTTTCTTCAGGCATCTTAAACCCAACACCAATGTCCAGGGAGCAAACTTACTTCAAGAACTGATTTTCCTGAGAAACAAGGCAGAAAGCAAATCTCTTGTTGTTTTCCCATGCAGCATGTCTTCACACACTAATGAGAAAAAGGACTTGCAAAACAATGTGTAACAACACCACATGGTGATACTTGTCACAATGTTAACTTCCCTCCTATTTTCATTCTGATGCTGGTGAGAAGCAAATAAGCAAACAATTTGCTCTCTGTTGGTGTGATTTTAGTAACATCTTTGTTAAATTTTGTCCTTTAATTATACAGAGGTTTCCTGATAATTTAATCAGATGGCTTAAATTTATATAGGGCCTTAACTTTCAAGCACATAGTACTGTTGAGCATAATGCACTCCTAGGCAGAGCACTTTCCCTGTGTACTTAGGACCTTTTTTTGTTTATTAACTATGTTCAACAAGACATTTGGTTTATGAAAGTAAACTCCCAAAATTTTGTTAACAAAAAAGTCAGTGGAAAGGGATCCATCCTATTTCAAACCTTAGGAATGAATCTGACGCAGTGTGCTTAAAACTGTATGTTTAGCCTTTTCCAACAAGAATATTTTATTGCCATTAATGATGAGAGAACATCCAACAGTTTTATGTTCTGTTCTGGTTAGAATAATAGTCTCTAATCTCAGATACTCACCTGAGGCTTATTTGAACTAGAAAAGCATTTGGTGAAGCTCTTAAAACTTTTCCACCTAACTCTTCCTGAAAGTTATAGGGTTGTAGAATCATAGAGTTGAAAGGTACCTCAGAGGTCATCTAGCTGCTCAATGCAGGAGATCTGCAGCTATAGCATCCTCGACAGTTGTCTGTCCAGCCTCTGTTTGAAAACTGTAGGCTATTTTATAGCAGAGTCAAACTGTTTGATAGTAGGGTCAATGACTCTACTGTCAAGTACCACAGTGGGTATCCAATGAAGTCCATGATTTAATCTCTGCAAGTAGCAGAGGTTCTCATACTGCAAACTGAGACGCCCAGAGGGGTTGCACCATTTCTGATGGGGTCATGATCTGATTACTATTCAATTTACTTTCATTGTCTTTGTTTCTGTATGGGGTCATGGGATTGTTTTAAGACTCCAAATAGGGTCACAATCAAAAAGCTTGTGAACCATTGGCTTTATTTATGCAATCACCATGTGTGCATGTAGGTCCTCCCTTGATAATTGTGGATCCTATATGCTATTTTCAACCCAATTTGTTGGAAGCCCAAAGCTAAGTAAAGACATATGATTTCATAACATTTGGTACACCCAGAGAAGATGGGACCCTTTTGGTAGCTGAAAAATATTATTGCCCATTGTCTCCTCCTTAGGAACGTAGTTTGAATGTTTTTCTGCTCAGAATACTTATTAAAATTACATTTAAAAATACTATATACTAAAATGAGGGCTGAAACTCGGTATTCTGAATTACTGAGTATTCCGGTATTTGACTTGGTTTTACTGAGTACCGAGTAACCGAGGAATTGGCCCGGTACTCAGTACAGTACTCTGTAAATCCTTGATTGAGTAAAGGGGAAAATGGGGCAGGGGCAGCAGGAGGAACAGAGAACTGGCAGGAAGGGGGACCAGGGGCATATACCCCTTTATAGGGGCTTTTCCTGGCCCTGTAAAAGGGAACTTGGTACTCAGCCACATTATTGAGGCCACGTACATTCGGGCTTGATCCTCGGAAACTCAGAAATACTCGCAAATATTTTTTTTTACTATTCAGTTCAGTCCTAATTAAAACTATAAGAAACAAATGTTATTGAGGTTGCAAAGTCAAGCACTCAAAATCTAAGAAATGGTTTAAGATTAATCTAACCTCTACAACTTTAACTCAGTTCTATTTTGTGTTATTGTACAGTCTTGAATTACATGATCACATTCTCTCCCCCAACCCTTTCCTTTGCAGATCCTGTGATCCACAAGGTTCATAGTCTCAAACTCACTAAATGTGCTTTGCAGAGCCCCAGATTATTATACCTCCAAGGTGGTGATTTTCAGGAAAGTTCTTTTGTTCTATCTCTGGGGATTTTCTGACTCCTTCCCTTCTTTGGGTTTCTTAATGGTAGTCAGCCCTGTTGGCCACTGTATCTATTTTTACACAACTTTAGTGTTTCGTTATCTAATTTTATACATGCTCATTTCAGTGGGTGAAAACAGACATGATGCTAACCACCCTTTAACCACCCTGGGTGGTCATTTATGCATGTTGCAGGGCTGCATAGGGCATCAGTACAACCCTGCAACATGCATAAATAACCACCAAGGATGGTTAAAGGGTGGTTAGCGTCATGTCACTTTTCACCCAGTATCTATATCAGAATTTTTACTGATTAAAAAATTAAAATAAAACAAGCCACTTTTGTACTTGAACATTGGGAAATGCTATTTGATTTTTCTTTACTGTCCGTATTTAGTTCTACATGTAGGGAACATCATGAATTTATAGCATATGTTCATTTGTTGACTGGCAAAAATTGCAATCCTAAACCCATTCAAGTCAGCATCAAAACTTCCACTTTAGTGGGAGAGGATTGTTCCCATAGAAAATAAGTTTGAATAGTCTGAGTCTCTTTTTAATTGTCTGTATTTTACTGCTACCATGGTCTGCAGAAATTCACATTCTTTTCTGCTGATCAGGTTTTGTCGTGTTCCAAGGCTTGTATTTTATACAAAAAGATTTGCTGTCTCCATAGGAAAAAGCTAGCAAAGTAGAAACTTCTGGACAGAATTTATTCCACTATCAAACTAATATGAGGTTCTAGGCATTTTTTTATTGGAATAGAGCCCTTTTAGAGCCGCTCTTTTTTACTGCCTGGCTTTTAAAGTATGAATCATTGGTGTTCCATCAGTGGAAATGTGTGTAAAAGATGTCATAACTTTCTCTTTAGAAAGGTGTGCCTATTAACCCTGATCCCACAATAGATCACATCCAATAATCCAATAATCCAAAGATTTAAATCATTCTTAAAATAACTCACTGTAGATAAATATCGCTGTAGCAGACCTCAGATGTTAGCAGACTAGCATTCCTTGTGGCATCTAATAAAGAGGAAAAACAGTGTAAGTTTTTAAAGCAATAGAGAAATCAAATCTTAGAACATTCATTCTTTTTAAATGTGCTGACTTAGAAAACCATTTAAGCATGGGCTTAATACAATTATGTGCTTAAGTTTTGTTTATTTCCGTTGGGCTTAAAAAATACACTGAAACAAGTCCTTTTCTGAATTAGAGAGTAAAGTAAATTAAACCAATATAGTACCAAACTGAATTTAGCCAGCTGATAATGAAATTTGCATAAACAAAAATTAATCGGAGTGTTTTCAGAAGTGATGGTACCATGGATTTCCATGCTTTTCCAAGCACGGAAATCAGTGGTGCCATCATGTCTAAAACCAGTCGCCAGATGTTGGCCTGGGCTGGAACCTGGGTTTGCATGGGCCGTGACAGCACTTAGCCTGGACTGTTCCTTGGGACCATCCCCAAAGGCACAGCCCAAGCTAAGTGCTGCCACGGCCCATGCAAGGGATTCCAAGCCGGGGTAAAGTGGGCCATAACGTCTGTTGGCCCACTTGCACTTACCCTGGACTGGGCAGCCACGGTGGCCTCATAGGCTGCTGTGGCCACCCGTCAGGGAGGGGGGTGGGCTGCTTCTGGCAACGTGGGAGTGGGGCCATGCAGATGCACATCACTCTCCCTGCCCCCTCCCTGGCCCGGTCCGCCATCAAGTTTGTTCAGTGAGGGCCCTCACTCTGGGCAGGATTGAAGTGTGGCGGCGCTCAGCACTGTCCTGTATAAAAACACCCGCAGTTCCTCCCTCCTCACCTTTAAAAAGCAACTGAAAACGTCTATTCTCTGGGTGCTTTTAGAGAATCCACTGCTGGTTTCCACACCCTTAGTGTATCTTCTCTGTCCTCTATACCTTCTCCTTTTTACTGCTTTAAATGGATTTTATTGTATTTTGTGACGCACCCCTAGCTCCATTTGGTGGGGGTGAAGTGCTATATAAAATTATTATTATTTTAGCTCACATTGATAAAAGAAATATTATGATGAAAAGAAAAATATAAACTGTTTTGAAACACCTGTTCACTCTGTCTAGAGATGTATCAGTAAGCAGTTAGCATTTTAATTTTTATGCTTGTAGCAAAGCACCAGCTTGTTCTTTCCTTACTTACATATTATAAATGGGCTACTGAAATTCTGTTCTAAATATTTACTGAACTAAAGACCATTTTTAGAGAAATAAAAAAGAAGAGTTGAGGAGGAAAGACATCTCTTCAGTCCCATGGGCATATCCAGTTCTGTGCGATAAGCATCACAAGCTACATAGTATTAGTTTGTTGTTTAATTGGATCAAATAATTGTTCACGGTGCTTGTGTGGCTCTGATATACATCTCTGATGTCGAGTATTGAAACTATCAATTTTTCTTCTGGTAGCGTTACCCTTGGAAGATGAGATTGAAAAATTCAGCTGTGAATCCCATGTTTCTCCTCTGTGCTGTCCTGTGTCCTGTTGATCCTACTATCTCTCACAGCGCTTTCTTTAGAGCTCTTAATGGGGCTGCCCCACAGTCATCCACCCTAACCTCTTAAAAAGGCCAGGGTGACCTGGCCTCCCTGTTACATCCCTCTCCCTTTTATCAAGTTGGGTCTATGCTTAGGTAGACCAAACCCTCTCTAATACTTCAACCTACCCTCAAGTCCCCAAGTCTCCCTCACCTCCAGGTCCTCCAACTCTCCCAGTTCCCCACTCTGAGATTCTTTTGCTGGATCTTCCACTCCCACATGTTTCCCAAAGCACTGGATCATCTAAGTGTTCTCTCTGTAGGCTGCCAGTCCTACTCTCTTCCAATCTTTAATCACTGGATCTTGGAGCCTCCTACTGGTGCTCCCTGAATCTGTGCCTCCTGTTCTGGGCTCTCTGCCCACCTTCCATCTTTCTCTCTTCCCTGTAGCTCTCCCATTCAGGGCTGTTTAGGATCTCAGCCTTAGTTAGGGCTCTCACTCCTGACTTCTTAATTATGGGCTCCCAGCCCTTCCTTTCTCTCCCTTAGGGCTCTTAACTCTCTGACAGGCTACCCACCTGATCTCTGGGCTTTCAGTCTTCCTTCCAGCAGCTGTGGGGATTTCCCCAATCTGGATCCCCTATCAGATGCTCCTTTATTCTGTGCCCCTATGGGTTCTAAAGTCCTTGGACCCTGGCATTTCCTTTTTCCATGCTGATATTTCATTCTGCCATTTCAGAATTGCCCATGACTTTCCACAGCTTTCCCATTGGCATTCTACTAATTCCGTGCCCTTTGCTTTGTGACATCGGAATTATAGGAATTATCGGAAAGTGTCGGAAATAATCTCAGAAAGTGTTGGAATAATCTCGGAAGTGTCGGAAGAAAGATTGTTCCACTACTTTCACACCGTGACCGCATGTCAGAAAGTGCCAGTGGAAATTGTGGAAAATCACAGACAAAACTAGCAGAATGAACATGTCTATTGCACCGTGCTGCTCATTGCAGAAGAGCTCTTTCCGTCAGAAACAGCTACCATGGTGGCTTGCCATTTCACAGCCCTACCCCTTTGTCTCATTGGGTTCTCAATCCCTTTTGATACCCACCCTGCCCCCCCACCCCCGGGCTCAGTCTCCCATGTCAGCAGTCAGCAGCGGCACCACACTCTCTGGCAGAGCTGCCCACCTCTTTATTCCAACCCAGCCCATTGTGCTATCCTTCAGCACCACCCATCCACCCTTCTAATGTGACTGCAGGCCTGAATCAGTTTCTGATTTGAGGTCTATATCCACAGCAGGGTAATTAATTCCACAGCCTACCTCAACATCACTCCCCAGTTGTGGGCTCTCAGCCTGTCTCACTCCGTACTCCAAACACAGATAGCCTGCCTTCCGGCACAGACCCATACCCTTAAGGACAACCGCATTCTCCATCAGTGTAACAGGGAACACCCTGGCATGCCAGTTCTGGCACACTGTTTGAGATCAATTTCTTCTTCCTGAGCACAGACCCTCCCCTGGGTTTGGGTACATGTCTGCAACGGTGTTTAGTCCATCTCTGTGGCCAACATGGGTGAGTCCCAGCTCGAGCCCTCATCCTCTCCAGTAATTATCTCTATTGTCCTCAGTTTGCAGCTTTGGGTGAGCCCAACCTGGCTCCCAGCCCGGTGTTGAGCCCTCATCCAGGTGAGCCTCCTGCCAGCTGCTGTTTCTCCTCCTTGCTCTTGGTCCTAGCACTGCCTTCACTTTGTGTCCTGCTCAGGCCTCCGATGACCAAGCTCCTCTCTCTCTCAGCCCAGTGAGCCCCATGCCCACCTACTATCCCACCGGTGCATGTTCCCGTGACACCTGTGTTCTGTTAATCCCACTACTTCCCACAGCTTTCGCTTCAGTTCTCTTAATGGGGCTGCCCTGCAGTCACCTGCCCTAACCTCTTAAAGGGGCCAGGGCGGGTGCATGTTCATTTTTAGGTAGCCTGCTTATGTGCACATCTGAACTTCTCTTGGATCAAGGAATGTTTACAATAGGAGCTCTTAAATAATGTATTCTCCAAGGCCCCAAACATAATTTGAATGCTATTGATTGATATTTTTAGCAAGATTTCTGGAAGTGGATGTTTGATTTTCAAAAGTTTCAGAAAAACTTACACTCCTCTACTGCTTTCCAGGAAATTCAACCTTATATGGGCCCCATCTCTAGTGTAAAACAGGCACAGTAACATCATGGCTAAATCTTGCCTGTAGTCTCAGTTCCATTAATTTCAAGTAATAACACTTTTCTTCATATCTCTGTAGGGCTTATAGTTTCCTTTGAATAACAATTTGAAAAAATGTCAGCGTAATTGTGCTCTCCCCAACAAGTTGTTAGCATCAGAGATCTAGATTTCATTTGGTTTAGTTGTATAATGTTCCTGGAAACCACCCATATCACTTAATACTGTAAGCAAATGGCAATGTAGCTAATTATTTCTTCCTTTTCCTGTCTTGTAAATGCATATAAAGATAAATCATTAATCCCAAATGACTGGAAAAAACACAGTGACAAATATCATTTCTAAATGAAATTATTGTAAGCCAAAGACACTCAGAAACTTGCATGTTCACAGTACTCCACAGAAGTGGATCCTTTCCTTTCTAAAATACACCCTATTTCCCCTCAACCCTCCCCCCCCAAACCTACCTTTCTCCATAACTGTTGATAAGGAGGTTTACTCCACAGAAAAATAGTAGGGATGGGTGAACACGTTTCGGAGTTCGGACCGAACTCGACCAGTTCGGTCGACCGAACCGAACTTCCTAACTGAACTCAATTTTCAAACCGAACCGAATTTCTGAACTCAGCTCTGTTCACCCACCCCTAAAAGATAATATTCCATTTAGTTCAATGGGGTTTGAATTTCCGAACTTTGTTCGGAAGTTCGGAGTTTGGACTGAACTCGAAGAGTTCGGGCGACCGAACCGAACTTCCGAACCCAGTTCTGTTCACCCATCCCTAAAAAATAGTTATTATGTAAACAATCTGAATTTGAAATCTAGGCACCAGAGAATTAGCTGGTGTAAATCAGTATTGCTCCATTGGGTTCAATGGAGTTCCAGTGATTCACATCAGCTGAGGATTTTCACCCTAAAGCAATGATCTTTTAGATGAACTACATTTCAGTGCACCCCAATCCACATATAACCCACTTGAGTGGGTATTCCTATGCCATCTTAGGCAACCACATGAAGACTGCTGATACTGTTTTCTTAGGTGTTTGGTTTAAGATCCACCTGGTACGTGGATAATTTTTCACTGGACCCCGAGTAGCTCTATAAAACAGCTTTTACTCTACAACTAAACCTCGTATTTCCATTCTCTACAGTCTACCTCACAGTTTGTATTTTAATTTAAAGTTAACTAATTTTCCTTCTTCCACTTGTTCTAAGCAAAGAAGCTGGTTTAACATCTCATCTCTAATGGAGCCTAAATCTACACAAAGATATGCCACTGTTTCTCCTAAGGAAGGCCATGCCTTAATTTGGATCATGTGTTAAAATCACATTGACTTCCATAGGATTTGAGAAAGTGCTTAACTGCTCTGTTGAACTGGGACTTTAATTAGTGCTGAAACACAGTCCTCTGTTTCCCTTGGGAAACATCGAGAACCTGTGCATTTGGCCTCGATTTCCCAAGTTCTGAAGTTCCAAGGAAGGGCCCCGGAACTTCAGAACTCGAAAGATTCTCAGCCAAGTGCAGGGAAGGGGGCCTGAGGGCAGGGAAGCGGGAGCTGGAGGCCACAGATGGGCCCCTGTTCCTCCTTCCCTGGCCTCCATTGGCCATGGAGGGAATAGACCAGTGGAGGCTAGGGAAGGGGGAGGAGGGCCTGGTAGGGGGGGTGCTTAGTGGGAGTGGAGGGCCTAGCAGGGGGGTTACTTATCTTCCAGAAGGGTTCTGCACCGATGCGTGGCCTCTTCCCAGCTGGTAACTTTGAAAGTAAAGAAAAATAAATAAATCCATCAACTGAGCATGCTCAGAAAGGGCCTGAGCATGCTCAGCACTTTTCAAAGTGCCAGCGTCATCTTTGAAAAGGGTCAAGCAGAAAGGGTCATTCAGGTCTTTTCTGAGCATACTCGGTTGTTATTTTTTTACTTTCAAAGCTACCAGCCAGGAAGAGGACATGCATCGGTGCGGAATCCCTCTGGAAGGTAAGTAAGCCAGCCCTGACCCTCCTGGCTAGGCCCCCTGCTCCCCCTAAGCACCCCCCATCCTGACACCCCCCTCAGAAACTCACAAGTGTTCTCCAAGGGTCCGAGGAGTGGCTTGAACACTCAGGACCGCTCCTCGGACCCTCAGAAATACTCACAAGGTTTTTTTCCTATCAGATCACCACTAGCTTTAATGTCTTCTCTGGATAAGTTTTATATCTCCATCCTTCCTGAAGTGTCAAAAGTCTCATAGGGGTACAAACAAGTTTATGCTCTCTCCCTGTTTATCCTGGGACACTCCTTGCATGTTCTGTAATGGTGTCATTCACTGAATATCTTTTCCTCTTGCAAACTCATCACTTATTCCTTAAAATCTATGGGTAAAATCCTCCACCAACTGACACGGCTCAGCTCTCATTGAATTTAATGGTGAAGATTTGCACCTGGTCATTACCTTTTCCCACAGCAATGCATTCACACAGCTGCTTATTCCATGGGTTTTTTGCCACTACGGATTCCAACAGTGTTGTGTGAAAAGGGTTGTCACCTCTCACCTGAGACTCCCATAGGCCAATCCTATATGTGAATGAGCCTATGTTGTTAAGTCCCTTTTTGGTATTATGTGAGGAAGGATTCCCATGGTCTGTTCATTTTGTGTATTCCTCCATATACCGAATGTCACACCCGCTATCTACATAATTTAGTTGTGTTCCTACCTAAGGAGCTCCTTTTTCCTTCATACCATCACTGTAAATTTACTTGATGTACTACATTTATTCAAGTCACACATTGAATAATGTGCCTTGTAGGTAATCAGTATGTTGTTAAGTAAACATAAGGAAAAGTGGATCAAATCTGCAATTTTGTAATTAAGGCCTCTGTTAAGAGCACATTAAAATTCAGTCAGAGCAATCATTAATATAAATATAGTTTAATGCTCCAAGTGAATGAGAAATTTAATTCTGAGTACTTAATCTAGAAAACCAATCAAACCTAGCTGTGTTCTACAGTTTAATGCATGTTTGGTACATATTTAAATACATCTCTTTGTGTCACAGGCGTTATTTAATCCCTTACTTCTAATTTTAGTTAAAGCTGACATTTCAAAAGGCAACACCTTCCAGCTCCCTATCTTAAAATAAACACCTACTTGGTAAATATAGCTATTGAATAGATAAAGGAATTACAAGGCACATACTTTTCCATTGTACGTTAGGTTAAAAGGTAGTCATTCAGATTCTTCTTTCATTTATGCTGGTGTAACTCTGGTATGATTCCACTGACTTTGAGTAAATTATAAATTTACATCAGTTTAACAAAGCAGAATCCAGCTTCCATACCAAATTACTACAGGAAGGGAGTGGAAGTCAGGTCTCCAACAGTATTTTGCAGTGTTAACATTCTAGCCCTGCCTCTACATTTTTTGTAAAGCTTATAAATAGTCCCATTGATATCAGTTGAGCTAATGACAATGGCCGCAATCCCAAGCGGGATCTGCGTGAGATCCACGCAGGTCGCACATGGGATCCGCGTGGCACAATGCAATCCCTATGGAGAGATTTATTTATTTATTTCAAAATGTTACTACCCCGTCCCTCCTGCCACAGGCAGCTCAGGGCGGTTTACAATTAGTAAAACAACAATTAAAACAACTAAAAGGAGGGAAAGAAAATAACCCCATACCCCCCCAAAAAACCCTCCACCCCCTCACCCATCTCCCCTGCCAAATGCCTGGTGGAACAGCCAGGTCTTACAACTTCTCCAAAGAGAGGGGAGATCCGGGGCCAATCGGGCCTCCACCAGAAGGGAGTTCCACAGCCATGGGGTGGCCAGCGAGAATGCCCTTTCCTACATGGCCCCTGGAAGACTTGAGGGATCTCGAGCAGGGTACACCCAGATGACCACAGGGGTTGATCTAGCA
>QEPC01015050.1:4457891-4475189 GCA_003113815.1 Sphenodon punctatus
CCTCTGCGATCAGCTAGTGGCACCTTCCTGGAGACTCCAGTTTTTCACCGGGTCTCGACTATGAGGAGGGCATTCTCAGCCATCCCACTTTTGCTATGGAACTCCCTCCCACAGAAGGTTCTCCTCTGTTCAAGCCTGGTGATCTTCCAGAGGCAGTGCTCTGTCGGGCTTTTGACAGCGGGGACTGAATGGGGGTGGGGGGTGGGTTAATTTAAGGGGTAGGATGGGCTGGGAGAGAGGGATTAGGTGGGAGGTTGTTGGCAGGTGGGAGTGGGTTGGGTTTGGGGGGAAATTGTATTTTAAATGTTTTTATATTGTATTTTATATTTTTTGTAAGCTGTCCTAAGGCTTCGGGGCAGGGCAGGAAATAAATGCAAATAAATAAATAAACAAATTTTGTTGTAAGCATTAGGAATGCATTAGCTGGTTATTTCTGTAGCTTTCATCCAGGCACTATTTCCCTTTTCTAATCTTTCATTCCACCAAGAAATATAACCTCCTCCTCTTCAATCCACCAATAATTAGAGGACACAATAATAATAAAACTTATAAAGTTTTGAAAACCAGAAACAAACCAAAATTTTCAGGGTGCTCCCCTTCCTGCACCTCGGCCTCTGCTGCACCTGGTGCTCTGTGCCTGGGAGAGCTCATGGAGCTGATGTGGAGGATGTTCTCGTGTACATCTTGCAGCAGCCACACCATCGCCATTGCATTCTCGTGTTGCCGCTCATGTACTTCACGAACTGTAAAAGCTGCTGATGAACTATGGGTTATGCTTGGGTTGCCTGAGATTCATTTCCAGCTTGCAAATATTCTGTTAAATCCATGCCCTTTATTGGGGGGATGGAATGGGAGCAGTTGACCAGGACCTCACACATGGAGGGGAACACATCAACAGTGACAAACATTGAAAAGGAATTAGGTAGGGGGGTTCACATAAGCCATTCTACCCCCTGCCCTATCAGAATATCAAGAAGGCACTGCCTACATCAGTCACAGTGGAGGGCGAAACATATGTACTGTTCTTTCTTTGTTCTTTTTTCTCTATCAATAAAATTATTTTTTTCAAAAAGTAAGCTTTTGAGTGTTTTCTGTTTGCATGAATAGATGGCTAGCTTACCAGCATTCCTTAAATCTTGGCATTTGCCTCCTCCCAGGACAACACTCCTTGCCAACACCCCAGTGATCATTAACAGAGTCCACAAACCTCTGTCCTTCACTGGGAATGTAGAGAAAAAGGTGTAATCTGGGGTAGTCTATAATACTTCTGTTGTTCAAAACATTTGGCCACTTCCCCCTCACACACTTCCCTTCCCACCTTCCCTTTCTGACACATAGGGGAGGAAGGTAAACAAAAAGGAACTGAGAGTGGAAGGGCAAGGCCAGGAGTATTGCTGTGCTCGTTGCATACAGCAGAGGCGAGGAACCTCAGACCCAGGGCCCAAATGTGGCTCGCTACAAGTTTTTACGTGGCCCCTTTTAAGTTCCTGGATCTAGCCCTTGGATCCAGTTCCTACCTCCAACCACTGAAAAACTGAGCTCAGGAGAAGGGAGCAGAGATGAGGGCAAGCACAAAGATAGGGGACAGTTCCGTGATCTGGACCCTCCTCTTACCCAGTGCCCTGAGTAACTGTTACATCGGTGGGGGAAGCAGCAGGTGGAAGGAGAAGGGGGGAAACAAGTAGACCAGCCAAGGGAGGAATGGGAGTGGGAGGGGAAGGGCCACTCAGTCTCCACCACAGAGATCACCCCAACTACTGTGTGGCCAATTGGACCCTCTACCAACTTTCAAAGTTGCCCCTGGGAGGGAAAAGGTTCCTCAACCCAGCATATAGTGCCACAGCTACTTGGGGAGTGGGAACAAAGCTCCAATGTGGGAGGTGCACTGATACTTATACAAGCTTTGTACAATTGACTCCAACCCTGATGGCAGTCATTCTATTTAGTGGCGTGATTGTCTGGTGGGTTGTGGCTTATTGGGTCACTGTTAGTAAATTACAATGTACCTGCTGGGGGGCTGCCAGGAGCCTTCCTTCAGATAGGGCCACTGTGGTGGAGGATTAGGAACCTCCCAGGGACTCGGGCAGCTTCCACTACCTGCCCTCCTGCAACCACTGCCTGGCCCTGGCTTCCACCTGAATTACAAGGTTGAGCTTTCCTTTGCCTAGAAGTTGCTTGAAAATTTGTTGATGGATTGCCCTTTCCTTCAAAGGGAGCTACGGATGTTTGATGGAGACTAATTTGCCCTCTGTGACTGAAAATGGTTCCAGGAGGGCAGCCTATTTCAATGATCTCTTCCCACTACCACCCCTGGGCTCCTCTTCTTGGAGCCACTGGAGAGCATTTTGGTCTGTTAAAACTGTGCTGTAGAGGAATTGATAAACACCAAGATAACATTATTAGCCCACTGTGGATCATCACCTAGCCAAAATCTGCTGCACTAAGATTCTAAAACCACCATCATCCCTGCCCCAACTCTCCTATTTGCAGAGCACTGACTTCTTCCCAAAGGCCATAAGAATGCAATGGAATTGCTAAGGAAATGGGGAGGCAGGAGGCTTCATATGCATCCATAGTGTTTTGGACAAGTTGGGGGAATGATTCTAAATAGGTCCTGGTAGGGATTTGGGGGTTCTACTGTGTGGCCTAAACACTATCTGCCTTCAAAATGCTTTCATGGATCCATATGGCTATTCAGGATAACTCAGTAAATTCCTAGGGCCAGTCAGAAAGAGTTAATGCAATCCTATGGTTATTTGGTGTCCTTTTCAGTATCTCCCCTTTTCCCAACCTTCAAGGCACCCACTGTACGGCCCACCTGCTCGAGAATCGCCCTGCCTGAAACCCCCATGCTGCCTCTGACAAGAATGTTTCCATTCACCCCAGCTGTGTGCACAACCTACCTACCACCCTCTATCAGCAGCTAGCCCTCTTCCTCCTCCATATCCCTCTCCATTAAGCAGGCAAACCCTTCCCTCTATAATCTCTGCCCCCACCCCTTACCACCCACAATTTGGGGCTGTCACCACCACCTCTCATGAAACCTTCTCCCCCCTGTAGCACAACCATTCCTAATGTTCATTGTCACCCAATTACCAATTAAAATGTCTCTGTAAAGTTGGTCGCAAAGAAAAGAACACACGATTAAACAATGAATACTTTACTAACACAACAATGGTGGAAAAGTGCAACTAGTGCAGATAAATCTTGTCAATGAAAAGATTCAAACAGTAAACTTGATTGTTTCAATCTACTGACGGGAGAACTTTTTTGGCAGGAACCCTCATCCTCTGTGACACAACCCTTCTCATGGCTCCCACTTGGCCCTTAGACTGATACAGTGGCTTGGGGGTTTGTGGCACCCGACGTTGAAGGCTCAGCAGGCCCCTGAGTAACTGTTACATCGGTGGGGGAAGCAGCAGGTGGAAGGAGAAGGGGGGAAACGAGTAGACCAGCCAAGGGAGGAATGGGAGTGGGAGGGGCCACTCAGTCTCCACCACAGAGATCACGCTTCCTAGTTCAAAAACAAACTATCCCCGTGTTCTGATTTGGGAGTACCTGTGGAGCCTTGCTTCCCACCTCCTTTCAAGCCTAAGGTGATCATGTTCCAGGGCATCCCACAGTTTGGTCCAGATGTTCCCCAGTTACTGGACTGCCAATCAAACAGAGGTGCACAGTTCAGCAGTGATATCAAAGGTGGCCTGTGTGCCTTGTCTGGCAAGCTCCTGTGCCATGGATGTCCTCAATCGCCTTTGTCAAGACGTCATGTCTCTCATGCATTGAGCGGCCAAGTGAATATTGCCCCGACCTTGGGGGAGTGGTGCTTCCACTGTGGTTGCATCACTTTCAGTGAATGGGGAAATGGGAGATTGCCTAGTAGAATAAAAATTATTAATGCATGTACCTATGGCTGGGAAAACCCCATGCCCCAACCCCACCATGATACACTTCAAGTTGCAGAACCAGATAACTGCCATGTAGCACCTCACTGCCCCCCACCCCAGCCAAGCATGCTAGTCCTAATCATTCAGGTTCCTTGGGGGCTCCTCATGAACCCCCTTTGGCTGCATACCTGGCAATGCCTCAAACTGGTATCCCACTTAATCCCCCGAATGATCCTGCTCTACAGGAATCAGATCCAGCAGGAACAATCCTTCTTCAGAGTCCTGGTCGTAAGCCTCCTCCTCAGTCTGTGCCTCAGGGATTGGGATGCACTTTGAAGCCATAGTTTGGGTGCCCTCCTTCTCCTCTTTGTCCACCTCCTATGGCTCCATGCTTTGGCCACCATGCCAAATCACTTTGTTCCCATATTCCATCAGGCACACCAGCTGGCTCCTCAGGTTCAAGAGCTTGTCTGGGCAATCCTCGAACACCCAGTCCCTTCTGACGTTTCCAGAGGTACAGACCTTCAGATTTTTGTACTTCCTTTGAAGGAGCTTTTCCTTAGTGCAGAGCTGGGCAGGGGTGCGGTGGTAGCCATACTTTTCCATGCCGACAGTCAGGTCTTTGAACAAGTCCATGTTGTGGCAAAAGAACCCCTTCGTTCATTCTGAGATTAGCTCAACAGAAAACAAAACTCATTATACCTCTCAGTAACTCAGAAGCCAGCCAACCTCCAACATGTTGAAAGCAACTAGCTTTCTGTTTCAAGGCAATTCTGATATGAAGCTGAACTTAGGGATGGGCGAGCAGAACGCGGTTCGGTCGTTCGGTTCGAAACCCGGGTTTGATGGTTCTGTTCAGCTGAGTTCGGTTTGGCCAAACTTGGCCGAACATTCAAAAATAGTGAAACCGAAACGAAATCGAAACCAAAACCTAATTTTTGGCCCTGGAAAGACGTTTTTCCTGCCCCCAAACTCATCCAAACATGACCAAACTGTTCGGTCGTTTGAGAGTTCGGTTCAGACGTTCAGTTTGGACCTCCGAACAGACCGAGTTCGGTCAGAACTCTGAACCACGTTCGCCCATCCCTAGCTGAACTTCTACCTAGTTCAGCTCTTCCTCAATGCTATAGCCGGTTTTAGCCTTCTGAGGAGACAGAGAGACTGTGTAAAAAAGGAACAGATCACTGAAATAAGCTTGTTTGTGAAACCAATGTTCTGTAAACAATATGTTCTGTACCTGTCACTCAAATGATAAGTTCTGTAAACATTTATGTAAACTTTGCTCATTATATTGATTATGTATTTCATTACAAACACATATTAAGATGTGGAAATTTCTACATGAAACATGCGAGTGTCGTCCAGACATTCATTTAATTCACAGGTTTAATTGCCAGCTCTCAGGAAATATGTCTTGTCTAAAAACACCCGTAGACATGTCCAGTGCCAACAGCCTTTCCTCCTATGACTTGTATGACACTTCATCATCTTTGTTGCTTTCCTCTGAATCAGTTCAAATTTGTCAACACTTGCCTTGAAATGAAGAGCCCCATATTGGACACACTACTCAAAGAGAGGTCTGACCACCGATGAGCAAGTGGCACTATAACTTCCCAAATCTTGGATAGAATGATTTTATAAATACAGCCCAAAATAGCATTGGCATTTTTTTGCAATAGCATACGCAGTTGACCTGTGTTTAGTTTGTGGTCCACTATAACCTCCAAATCTTTCTCAGCAGTACTGCTGCCTAGCCAGTTATCTCTCATCTTCTACTTATGCATTAAGTTTTTCTTTCCTGTGCGCAAAATATTACACATGTCTTTGCTGAATTTCATTCTATTGTTTTCAACCAAGATCTCTAATTTATCAAGTTCTTTTTGAATTTTAATCTTGTCCTCTAAATCCCCCGTTCTGTATCACCAGCAGATCTGACAAGTGTACTGTCCATACTTTCATCTAAGTAAATAATGAAGATATTGAACAGCATTGGAGTCAGGCCTGATCCTTGGGGAACTCCACTTGACACCTCTTCCTAGTTCAAAGTTGACCCATTAATTACAACTCTTTGAGTGTACTTTTTTTCAGACAGTTCTGTACTCCTCTTATAGTAGTTCCTTCTAGGCCATTTTTCTCCATCTTAGTTAGAAGAATGTCATGTCAGATTAAATTAAAAGCCCTGCTGATGTCAAGATATATTATGTCAATTTACTATGGTCTGGCATGATCTGTTCTTATCAAATCCACAAATCTTAGTAAATCTCTGCATATGAAGTTTCATCCCTGACTATATTGGCTAATAGCCACTGATTAACCTATTGTCCATGAATTTGTCTATTCCTTTGTAACCCAGTTATACCCTGACCTTCATAATGTTCCATGGCAATGAATTAAACAGTTTAGGATTGTGTGAAAAAGTACTTCCTTTTGCTTTCAATCTGCTGCTGACAACTCTATTGGGTTCCCCCTACATCTTGTATCATGATAAAAATGTAAATAAGAGCTCCCTGTTCACTTTCTACATACTGTTCAGGATATTGTATACCTCTCATTTCCCCTGTGTCTCAAGTTGTCTCCTTTCTAAGCTGAAGAGTCCTAACCTTTTAAATCTCTCTTTGCAAAGAAGTTGTCCCCACAACCCATATCGCTTTTGTTGACCTTCCTGTACAATTTCTACTTTATATATTTTTTTATATCCAGCTTCACTGAGGAAGTTTTTAAATGAGACGTGTCCATCCATGCATGGCTCCCCATCGACCACCTCAATTCCTTTGTAAAAAAAATAATAATTAAAGAAATTCCTTTGTGATCCATTTATACTCCGGCCTTCATAATGTTCCATGGCAATGAAGTAAACAGATTAGCATTGTGTGAAAAAGTACTTCCTTTTACTTTAAATCTGCTGCCTAACAACTCTCTTGGGTTCCCCCTACATTTTGTATCACGATAATGATACACCGACCAACCACCCAACTGCTTGTGTGAAGCTGGTGCGTAAGGAAGCGTGCTCCCCAAAAGCCACGCACCAACCAGCCATGGCCACACTCTCATGGGTCCCAGCCATGCAAGGTGCACCCCCCAGAACTCCTGAATCCCAGGGCTGGCTCTGGACACAGGAGGAGATCAGGGCCTTTGTCAGCCTGTGAAGGGGATGCAAAAGTGCAAGAGAACCTCGTAAGATGCTACTCAAACAAACTGGTGTATGAAAGCATCTCTGAGGTAATGGTGTGACTGGGATACAGAGGGACATGACCCAGTACTGGAATATAGCAAAGGGCTTGAGGCATGGATTGCCACAGCGCAAAGCTCAAGTCTGACTGTCCCCAGTGTACAAAGCTGTTCTATGAGGAGCTGGACAGGTTCCTCTGCATGAACGGCGAGATCATGGCTTCCTGCATCTGTGGCAGCACCTTCGCTACGTGGAGAAAGCAGCTGGGCCTCAGCCCTTGCCCAGTCCTGCCCCATCTGATCTAGCCCCCCCTTGCAAAGGCACAATATTGGGGGGAGGGTCACTGCTTGGCTGTCACACAACTGGAACTGGCATTCATGGACTTGACAGAGAACACCATCACCATCCACCTGCGCCTCATTTAACTGGAGGAGCAGCCTATGAAGCAAGCAGGGGCACAGGTGGAGGGAGCAGAGACTGTGGATGCCACCCTCATTGAGGAACCACAGGACACTGGTAGGTCATTGAAACTGGGGCATGGGGGGAGGGGGAGCCAAAGCTGTGAAGCTGGCTGAGACTAGTTGTCTAGGAGCACCAAACAAGAACCCTGCATTCCACTATACCGTGCTCTCAGGTGGCCAGGACGGTGAGGGGGGCCCATATCTAGCAGCCCCAGGAGTCAGCAGCCCTGGAGAGGGAAGGTAAGTGGGACAGGTGGCCGAGAGGGCACAGTGGTGGGACATGGGCAGAGAGGTCACGGCTGAGATCCCCCAAATCCCGAGCCCGGAAAGAGGGCCACAGCTGTCCATGTAGGCTGCTCTGACATGCCAATGACACATGTATGCAGTTCCACCAATACACTCCATGCCACCACAAAAGGTGGCCAGAAGTTGAGAACACACATAACAGAGAACAGGTCAGGACTACCCGATGCACACACCAACCAACCACCACCATGTGCCACAAAGACACCACACCCCCAAGCTGTCATGACCAGGCATCACCGAAGCAGGTCTCTCACCAGCACGGCATGTTTACTTTGTAAAGTGCCAGGTACACTGCTGGAGCTATATAAATGTTTGTTAATAATAATAATAATGTGTAATCCCATGTCCAGTGAGCGATGCAGATCAATCACCCATCACACTATTAATACAGCCATCTCATTGGTTCCCCGTATGTGTTGATATGAGTGAAGTAACAGCTCACTCCTTTGCATTCTCACAGGTTAGGACCCAGCATGGCCACAGACATTGCCATTCCCCACAACCTCAGCCCAGTGGAACCAGGCGCTCCGGGCCTGTAACTGAAGGTGCAAGGAGGACATGGTAAGGGAGCAGGTAGGAGAAACCATGTGCATGGTGATTAAGATCAGGGATACAGTCTGGTGTGGTGGTACTGGAGCAGCAGAGGACTTGGCACCAGAACCAGGCAGAGAGCAGGGCCCTCACTGACCAGACATGCAGCGAGCACCTGTGGGAGTGAAAGGACTCAGCCCGGTACCCGCAGGAGTTGCAACACTCCTACAATGTGGTGGAAGTGGCGAGTGCTGAGATGAGGAAGTTTATGAAGGAGTAATTCGAAATGCATAGGTGCCACATCCACCACGCTGCAGCAGTGAATGCTTCTGTAGTTGCCCAGGGTCGAGTCCAGTACAGCCCACAGGTGTCTGGGGTTGCCAGTCTCCAAACAGCTATGGCACCACACGTGTGCCAATGGGTTTTGGCTCCCTCATTACCATGGTTTTCCTCTGGAGATGTGGCCGTAGGATCGCTGTGATGTGGGACAGCAGGCTCTTTGGCATCCGGAAGTACTTTTTCCACTGTTCTTCCCCCCCAGGTGGACAGGATGGTTTCTCACCAGCCCTCGCTGTGCTATGCCACCCAGGACCTCCGCTCCATAGGAACAGCCAGGCACAGGTCGTAGAGAACAGCCACAGTGTCAGTACTAAGGTATCTCACTGCCTGCCTCAGCTTCCCTTGCAGGGTGGTCACAGCCTCCTGCACTGCCCTCTGGTACCTCAGGAATGCCTGTTTCTGGAGCTGTGTCCTGTGTCTGCTGCACACCATGCCCTGCATGACCCATCCAAAGCCTGTTTCGAGCATGGCAACCCAGTGTTTGAGGACAGCTGTGAACCATGAACAGCAGCCCGCTTGCAGCTATTGAATGTACCTGGCAGTAGCCTCAGCACCAGAACCCTAGTGGCCTCCACTGCTGTATGGCAAGCCTCAGAGGGATTGGTTGCCAGAACCTACCAGGTGTTTTATATTGCTCCCCTATTTGGGCATGTGGCAGCTGTGAGTGTCTTGACTCTTAGGTGTGTGTATACTAAGGTCCCGCTCTGTGTTCAGGGCCTGGGTTCTCTTCCCCATCTCTGTGTGATATGGCTGATTGCACTGCTACTGTCTTTGACCAAGTGGTCATTATCCGGAGCTTTGGAGCTGCCAACAGGTGTCTGTGGTTATGGGCATATTGCTTCACCCTGCCCCCCTCTGATGCTGTGCACAGCCCACTCCCTGCCATGTGCTACACAATGCCCTGGATTCTAGGAGTGGCACAGCAGTCAGAGGGGACCACGGCAGAGATACCTTCTGGGTGCACAGCTTGTTGTCCATGCAAGGCGTTCCCTGCCCCTGGTTTTGCGACACCCCATGGTTTGCACATCTTGTGTATGGGGCTCACGATTGCCAAACTCTCTATGTGGATGCAGGGTCATGGCTCCTACTTTAGGTTGAAACTGGAGACATGCCTGGGCCTGATACGCTGTCACGGAGAAACATGGGGTCACACATGTGTAACACGGGACAACATGTTTGGTAAATGTGTGGTGCCAAGGGTTTCACATGGATGTAATGTTACTATACATGTACACTATGTAAGGTCAAAGGTTCCACATGTTTGTAATGTTAACTCTGAGAATTGTAAAACTCAAATTAGGCCTCTTACACGTCACCAGTCTACAGGAACTACAAGAGATAACAGAAAGTGTATTCAAAACATCTGGCTTGCTAGACAGCCTGTGGAGATGTTAATGAACTTCCATGTTTACCTGGGTTGGCTACGTGCCCTCAACCACGATCCCCAAGGTAGGAAATCTGAGAAAAAGGAGCCTAAATTCCTATTTAAATGGGAGGAAGATACAGAGAAAAAAAGACACTTCTTGCAAAAGCCAGCTTGAGCATCTACATACGAAAGGCAGCAGCTGGAAGCCATGAACTGGGAGGAAGGACTTTGCTTTCTAGCAACTCTAAGTCTGGAGACCCAGTTGCTTACATCAAGGACTGAGAAGAACGTATGAACCTTGCTAGGGGGAAGATGAATAACTTAGAAACTCAACCAGTATAAGTTAGGAATGCGTTCTATTTACCTTTGATTTCTAGTTACCACTCTGTTTAACTATCTTGTTTATGTAATCAATAAACTGACTTCTTGTTTTATGAAGAAGTGGCCAGTGTCTAATATTGGAACACAAGTGAGCCACAGGAGCCCTCAAGCTCTTGCGAACCCAGAGAGTAAAGAGTCTGTAAACGGGAAGGATTGGGCCCTTGTGTGACAAAGGAGTTTCATTGTGGCACACTTGAATTAGCCAGTGAGAGGAGACTGCGCATGCGTGATTAGCGGCAGCAGCTTCAAGCGAGCGCTCCCCCAAACCGCCGCTGAAAATGGCCCAAAAACAACGAAATTACAAAATAATCTCAACCAAAGTGCAAAGGAACATGCCTCCAAAAGGTAGGGAGGAAAAAAAGAAGGATAAGGGAATAAAGGAAACACCGCTGGAGCGGTATGTTAAAGCTGGCCGCTCAGAAAAAAGTGGGCCTGAGGTCCGGGTGGCTGGAAGCATTCAAATCAAATCAAATCAAGTTTTATTGTTTAGCCGTTGGCTTTTAACAAAATCTATACATATATAGACAAACACACAGCCGTCGAAGTACTTCTAAATACAAACACAGTTAAAACAAAGTGATTCATTTTCAACATGGCTCTTAACTATTAATTAACTAAAATCTACATACAAAATCTAATAACCCTGAACATAAATGGGATATTTCTGGGCCACGGACGGCGCCGAGCCCCGAAGTTCAGCTAATACTAGTGCGCTTCCCTCCCCCCAGGTCCACTAAAATGTTACCTCCTAACGGATTTTATTTTAATTTAAATAAAATACTATAGTATAGCCCCTTACTAACAGGCTCTTACCCACTTATGGCCATTCCTGGGATTTGGGGGACGTCCCCTCCACATTATTATTATACTCACCTCTTATAGTCAGGTAAGTCTGGCACTCTTACTTAGTACATTAATGTATTGCGGAGTATAGTATAGCCAATGCCAGCCCAGAGACTGCTCTCTTCACGATTGAGTCCACTGGGCTGAGAAGCTTCTCGAGATCCCATTTTTTTTCCCCTATCAGATATCGCTTCCTCAAGTCCTTAAGTTGGGGGCATTGGATCAAAATATGATCGAGCGTATCAACCTCACCCGTACTACACAGGGGGCACACTCTCTGGCTCCATTCTGTCCCCTTATATCGGCCCGCGACAAGCGCAGATGGGAAGGAATTAATCCTGAGCTTAAGGAAGACGTTGCGTTTCCTTACATCCATCCAGTTGTAAAGATAATAGTCACATGGGCCCTTTGGACTAATTCGTAAATAGAGGGGTGCTACCTTTTGTTGGGCCAGCAGGACAGATTCTAATTGACAGGTTTGATCGAGAATCCTCCTTTTCACCAAACTCTTTGCCATTTGTAGACCGACTACCCCCAAGCTCTCTGCCGAAAGCCCCAGCCGAAAGACCTCCTCTTCCACTGCTCGGTACCATATCCCTCCCAAACCCTCTCCAATAGTCATGTGTAAAAGGGAGGTGTCACCTAACGGGAAAAGCTTTACTTTTAACCAAAAGTTGATCACAACCTGAATTGCCACTGTTCTAAGTGGGAGGACCAGTGCCTCAGCTCTTAAAATGGCTTGAGGGGTGCCTTTAGGAGCGCCTAGTATTGTCCTAAGAAAGAAATTCAAAATGCCTTCCAAGTGGGAGATATATTTCAGCCCCCATATTGGAAAGGCATAAAAGAGTTGGTTAACCACTTTGGACTGGAACACTCGTATCGCCGGCAGGACTAATTTCCCACCGGGCCCAAAATAGAACTTTATAATGGCCGCTGAGGTCCTCCTTGCCTGTAGGCGGGCTGCCTCTAAATGCTTTTTCCATCCAAAATAAGTGGAAAAAATCACCCCCAGATATTTATATTCACATACCTGTTCAATGGTATGATCGTCTATTACCCAATGGTGTACTTTCTGGGGTCCGTTGGCTCTAACAACTAGTACCTTTGTTTTGGCAAAATTTATTCTTAACAATTCTCTCTGGCAGTAGCTCCCGAACTTTTGCATAATTCTTTTCAGCCCTATCTGCGTTTGCGATAAGAGAGCAGTATCATCCGCATAGAGCAGCAGAGAGACTCTACGGGTGCCGATCTTTGGAGCATGGGTATTAGGGTCTGCCAGATCTTGTACTACATCATTCATATATAAATTAAATAGAGCTGGGGCCAGTACACAGCCCTGTCTTACCCCAGCCTGTACCCTCACTGGCTCGGACAACATGCCCTGGGCATTATAACGAACCCGTAGGGAATTCCCGGTGTGCATAAGTATCATCAGATAAAGGAGTCTGCAGTCAATACCTAGATCTCTTAATTTTTGCCACAGCCTTTCCCTGCTGACTGAATCAAAGGCTTTTTCGAGATCAACAAAGCAGATAAAAAACTTCCTCCCGTCTGTGATGTATTTTGATATTAGAGCCGATAGAACAAAAATATGGTCTGTTGTAGCACGGCCTTTTTGAAAGCCGGCCTGTTCCAGGACTGATATGCCCGCTGCCGTGAGCCAATTTTGTAATTTCATCAGTAGAAGGTGACAATATAATTTTGCAGCTATGCACAGTAGGCTAATTGGCCTGTAATTTTCTGGGCACTTGGGGTCCCCCTTTTTGAAAATAGGCACAGTTATACTTTCTCTCCATGCAGCTGGGAATGCCCCTGTTTCATTGAGGTGCGTAAATAAGGGAGCTAGTACCCCAGCCCACCATTCCAGGTTCCTCTTCAGGGTCTCTGGTGAGATGTAGTCTGGCCCTGGAGCTTTCCCTGGTTTATGATTGTTTATAAGGAGTACCACCTCCTCTGTTGTCACCGGGGCCCATTGCGTGAGCTCCGCCAGAGGGGGGGAGTCCGGGATAGGGGGCACCCCACCCGGTTGATGGAATAGAGATTCATAAAACCTCTGCCACTCTGGAGGGGTTATATTTATCTCTCTGTGGAGTCTACCACCGCCGTACGATGACCGGACAAGCATCCAAAATTTATTAGAATTTTTTTCCCTGGCCGCTACATTTAAATTAGCCCACTGCATTTGAAGAAAAGCTTTTTGTTTTGTACACCGAAGCTTCCGGTACTGTTGACGGAGTTCCGTCACTCTGACCCTAAGCAATTGGCTCGGGTGTCCCTTGAGATGCCTAGAAGTCCGGTAGAGCTCAGCTCTGACCTTACGGCATTCAGGATCAAACCAAGATGGGAGAGAACGTACCTGGCCCTTATAGGGCATGGAGCCCCTAACTTCCCTGGTAACTACAGGGCGGAGTAAATCCACTATATCCTCATATTTGTCCACCGTATCTATATTACAGGCTCTAACTGCCTCTCTTAGATCCGCTGCTACTTGAGAGGCAAAGAGTGTATCTAGAGTTTCAGCCTGATACTCTGACCACTTTGCCCTAACTATGGTAGGTCCTACTTCATCTCTTACAGGTACAATGGAAACATCACAAATATTGGGATCTTCGAAAAGTAAATTAAGTGGGAGATGGTTTGATATCCCAAGGGGTACTACTTCCAGACGATGGATCATCTGCAAAAAACTAGGGGCCACTAACATTAGGTCTAGGACACTGGAGCCCTGAGGGGCGTGAAAAGTAAAATCGCCACTTCTGTCTCCCTCTACACATCCGTTAATAATAAAGAGATCCAGCTCTCCCATAAACCTATCCATCAGCCGTTTCCTGGGTCCAATTATTAAATCCCTAGAGTGCTGAGTAGGGCAAAGGGCTAGAGCTACAGAGTCTTCCAGTTTAGGGGAAATATTCCCTGCCGGGTTCCCCAGGCGGGCATTAAAATCTCCTCCAATCAGGAGGGTTGTGGCCGGAAATCTATGGCTGGCCGTTCGAATCTGTTCTACTATATCTTCCCAGATCCCTGGATTGTAATAGGCAGAACGTTCTGGCGGAATATAAATGATCCCTATTAACAATTCAAACCCTGATGGAAACATACAGTGTGTAAGATAAAAATATGCTTTAATTGAACTTACTGTCTGCACACACACTGATAATGAGGAATCAATAAATAGTCCCAGCCCTCCACTAGAATGACCTTGAGAAGCTGAGGGAGCAGCCTCCAACCAATAGGTATCGAAGCCCTGCCATGAGTTTGTCTTTGAGGTCCCTGATAACCATGTCTCTTGAATAAGAATTATATCATGGGCTGCTAAAAAAGCCCGGAAATCTGGATCTGCTTGGTGCCCTTTCCACCCGGAGATATTCCATGACACTAGGGAAATTACCCTCCCCTGTTTCTTACCTAGTCATGGTTTGGCAGGGATACTAGTTACCTTTGGTCGTTGTCTAAGCACCCGTCCAGAGGAATATGCAGGGACATTGGGTTGAGGATAGGCTACCCTCAAGGGGGCTCCTACCATAGGGGCTAGTGGAAGTTTGGGAGAAGATAAATCTAAGCTGCTCTGACGTGCTGCTGAACTGGATTCTTCATAGAAGCGTCCTGTTGTCATAGGTGGTACCAGCGGCAATGATATAGAGTGCCGGTCTCTAGGGAGTATACTGTTGTTCTCATAATTACCCTTATACAAGGGGGTCTCTCCCTCGTCCTCTAACTTTCCCCTTGATAGATCTCCTTGCGGGCTGACCGTTACCGAAATAGCTAAGGCCGATATACCAGAGCCTCTTCCTAGAGGTGCCTCCTCCTGCAAACCACCCGTTCCCGCTACCCCGATAGCAGTTTCAATGGGGGTAGAAACCTGCGATTGGATGGGGGATAATTGACTATAAATAGGGGATGTCCTCTGTGTAGCTTGAGGGGGGGGGGGCAGTCTGTTCGCCCCCTCCAAGAGCTCCTCTGTTAGTGCGCCCAGCTGAAAGTATAAGGAATCTAACCACTGAAAGCAGCGTGCTTGTGTGGAAGAGGTGGGCGAGTGCATGGTCATAAATTGGGCAGCCAACCTACGAGGGGGCTGCACCAAATCTCCCCCTCTTACGGCCCCTGTCCGTGCCATTATCGGGGGTGGGCTATTGGGCTGTATGGCAGCTCTATTCTCTAGGTTGCGCCATTCTCCGGGCCCCTTAGCCAGGGGGGCCAACGAGCCGATTTTCTGAGACGGGTCTAATGTAAACTGATCCCGCCCCTCTTTCTGCTGTGATATCTGAGAGGACCTTACTCCCCTCCTCACTTCTGTTGTAATCTCAGGCGATTTATCTCGTCTAGAGGGGCGGGCCTGATAGGCGCGGGCTAAAAAAATTGAATGCCGCTCCAAACGGAGTTTCTGGGTCATAATAGATTCTGCCATCCCTTGCTCTGTAAAAAAAACTATAACCATATGACTTGATGTTAATATATGAAGGTAATCTACAGATGCCACATCTTTGCTGGTGATAACTAATTTTTTTAGGAAAGGTCTTAATCACTCTGCTACATCTAGAGCAGAGCCCCATGGGTATATTGGGGCCTCCCTTCCCGCTCGGGCTGTAAAAATCAGAGCGTTGGGGATTAGTTCGAAGGTACCTGCTTCTTCTGTGTGAACTGAGTGAGGTACTGCTATCTCCTTCCCCCGCCCCCAGGGCTGTTCCTGCCGTTCTAGCCCTAGATCAGCTGTTAGTGGAGGGAGCTGATTTGATTTAATTAGTACTGGCCTTGTTATTTTGGAATAGTCCTTCTGACCCCATTCCTTCCTGCTATTCCTGCCTATAGTCTCTCTAGTTCTATTCCTATTATCTTGTAGAATCCCTTCCACTAAGTTGATTTTGGTTTGCATACTTGATACTTTCCCGAACATGAATTGAATTGTCTCTGCTGTTAGCAGGATGTGTTCGGTTAGAAAGGTAGCCAATTTTTCACCTACTGGTAGAGCTTCTGCCCCTTCTCCCACGGTCGTATTTTCTAATGGGGGGCGGTCATTGTACGCTAAGCGTCCTAGAGCCTGTTCCTTCTGTGGGCAAGGGGATCTCTCGGGTAAAGTGGGGGAGAATGTAAATATAGGGGGGGGTGCCCTGCTCAATAGCCCTGGGAGAGTGATATACCTCTCTCCTCCGTGTGTGGGGCTTGCTGAAGAAAGGGTCCAAACGACCTTGTTTGAGAACTCTGGGAGGGGGGATGGCCTTCCCCCATCTATTTGGTCCGGCTTTGCAGTGGCCATTATTTAAATTAGTTTTGGGGTCTCTGTGCCGCACTTCGATTCCGAGCAGTTCTCCTGAGTCTCCTGATTGGGGGGGAAACTTACAGTACAGGGGCTCCTGCTCCGACTCGTGCCGAAGGGAGCGCAAAAGGGCGCGCCCTTGTGCGCGCTGCCCTTCGGCACGCTGCCCCGGAGCTCGCCTCTGGCGCCGCCGGAGTGCCGCTGGCGCTTTTCACTTGCCCCCGGCTTGTTGACTCCGCCTCCGGTCACGCCCTCTCCCCGCTCAGGTGAGTCGGCTCGTTGTTGTATAGCCGCTGGTCCCCGCTCAGCCTCCCGGTGTGCTCGCTGTACTGGAGTGCTGCTGGCGCTTTTCACTTGCCCTCGGCTTGTTGACTCCGCCTCCGGTCACGCCCTCTCCCCGCTCAGGTGAGTCGGCTCGTTGTTGTATAGCCGCCGGTCCCCGCTCAGCCTCCCGGTGTGCTCCCTGGAAGCATTAAAATGGCGCCCGCGGTGGTAGCGGTAGCGGAGGCGGCGGAGGCCACAGAAGGGGAGGACTCCAGTGAGGAGACTGAGGTAGAGGAGGAGGAAAATCTTGAAGGGGGGCCAATTATGAGGCTGCTGATGGAGTTAAAAAAAGACTTTAAAAAAGACATGAATAAACTGAGAGCCTCAGTAGAGGCAGGAAATCAGAAACTGGAGGGGCTGGTGCAGAGACTAAATACAGCAGAGGAAAGAGTATCCTCGCTGGAAGACCAAGCGATCAGCACTGAGGAGCAAGTATCAACGCT
>QEPC01015050.1:4475289-4501275 GCA_003113815.1 Sphenodon punctatus
ATAAATAAATTCTGGTGTAAAGTTTGGAAAACTCTGAATAAGGTAAACAAAGGTGTGGTCCCTTTCAGATTAGAAATAGCGGTCTTGGGTTTATACCCGGAAAATTCGACAATTAAAAGACACCAAGATGCCCTAAGAACATTGTGCTTGGCAGCCCTCAGCATTATTGCTAGACATTGGAAGTCGGAAGGGACTCCACCGTTTCAGGAATGGATCTCGAGACTTTGGTACTTGTTCACCATGGACAAAATGCAAAACTGTTTAAGAAACCAGACTGAAGAAAAGGATGAAAAGGAAAAAAGAAAAGAAAAGTTCAAAAATAACTATGAAGCCAAGTGGCTGGCCATTCTAGAAGCCATAGAAGGATTTGATTTACCACAGGATGACAAAACAATGTTATTTGATAAATATATGTAATAGTTTGTGCCCGGGCAAGTTGGGGAGGGGAGGGGGAGTTTAAAAGATTTAAATTAAGTGGAATAATATATGATATACACAATGTGTTTGTTCGAATTTAGTTATGAAACAGTGTTAAAAAAAAAAGGAGTTAATAATGCCACCACAACAGACAGATGGACCAATGCTGTAACCCAGGTCCAAAAAGAATGTGATAAATGGGGATAACATGGTGAGCAGATGATTAGGGGTATATGGAAAATTACTTAATAAAAACAAGTTAAAAAAAAAAGAATTAGCCAGTGAGAGAAACTGATTCAAGAGAACTGTGCGCAAGGGAAACTGAGTCACTCAAACCCGGTAAAGTGGGGGTGCGGACTCCCAAACCCGTGACATACGCGTCATTGTGCAGGACCTGAGGGAGGCTGTGGTGGCTATGGTGGAGGTGAGCCTGGCTCTCCAAAATGCCAGTAAGCCTCCCATGTCCCCATGGCACTACCACCTACCCTGAGCCTGCTTCCTCTGATCAGGGAGCTTTTGTGGAGGTAGCAGCCACACAGAGATGTTCCACGAACCGTGGCCCTGTCATTCAAGTGGTTCACAGGTCAGCAAGTGGCTTCCCCCTTACCTGTGCATTCCGGCCACCCGCTCCCGGTGGAACCCCTATCATGTTCTTTCCCTTGTGTGGTCAGCCTGGGTGCCCCTCCTTGTCATGGTCCCTCCTCCTCCCATGCTTTGGTTTTCAGGGCCCATGTGGAGCCACAATGCTGATCCCAGTTCACCCGTGGGGTCAGTGTGGTTCAAGGTGGTGGGGAATTCTGCTTGACCCCCAATGGTGTGACCCCAGTGTTTGTTTCCACAGCATGCATTGACTACTGTGCACAAATCTATCTAAGACCTGAATAAACCCTATATGTCTGACATGGTGCAGGACTGCATTGGCACCCTATGCTGCCTTGCAACAGGCATGATGGGTGGGTAGTTGGTGGGGAGGCGCTTGTCAAAAAACACCCATAGTCTGACAAACACAAATGTGAAAAGTGTGATGCCATAATGAATCAGTGAACATCTGCTATTGCTTTTGTCCGCATGTATGACATGTGGGTTTCCCCTTTACACAAAAACTATGGCTAATTAAACACATGAAATCATTTAATTAGCTATCCAACACAATACTCAGCATTCCTATGTGCTAATGACCCAAAGCTGCCTAACTGAAGACTTTTGGTTACAATGGAAATGAGTCCAACTGTGGGGAAGTCAGTAGTGTCTCATCATGGTTTTCAAAAACAGAGTGCTCTCTGAGAGATTATTTCAATACTGTCTGAAAAGAGGTGCTGACTGGTCAAATCTATTTTTATAGAGGCCATCAAGTATGCAAAGCCTTTTGAAACCCTTACTGGAGATGTCTGCCAGTACACAATTGAAGCTTCCATCATGTAATAACACAAAAGCACTGGCACAATAAAGCAACTGTTTCACAAAAATATATCAGCATCACTATTTGTTCATCCCTGCCATGGATTCAAACAAGACCCATGACTTGCATCATTTGGGAACTCCAGTTTATTAAATATGGTCTCAGAACTATATAAAATAAAACCAACTACAAGAAAAAACAAACTTGGACTCTAAAATAGGGCACCTTATTCTCTAGCTTTTTAAGATCACATTTATATTTGTCACCATCCTATGGTTGTTTGAATTACTTATTAAGATGAAAAGTGTACGTCTTGACTTTGGAATATTAAAAATAAAATTATGGTTCAATCAATTTATGGTAAAATCAAAGTTATGTAAAATGACAAAGCTACTTAAAACCAACAGGCAAGCAAAAAGGGTGGGAAAGGTACCAGTGGAATAGTATATGATCAGTATAACCTGTACTGGATCAAACTGATAGTGTAATTCAAGGACATAGCAAGGGCTTCAAGTAAAGGAAGAATGCCCCTCCTCCTTTCTCTGCGCTTCCCTCCCTCCAACTCCTAACTCTCTCTATGGATATTTTTAGACAAGAGCCTCCCCACCCATTATGCATGTTGCAGGGCCACTTTGGCACACTATTCAGCCCTGCAACATGCATGATGGGTGGGGAGGTGCTTATCTAAATGTCACACTTCCTTCCTGCCATTTTCTCCCTATTTGCATCTTCCTGACGGCTAATGGTGGTGTTGGGTTATAATGGCCCTTTTTACATGGGCTGTGGCTGCGTGTGGGGTGTGTGCGCGTGCCGCAGCATAGGCACACAGGCGCACCTCCACCCCCTATGCATCCCTACATATGGAACAATCTCCATTTTCCCCGGTTGCTCCGTGTATGTGTGTGTGTGGGAATGCATCGCAGGAGCCCCCACCCCCCCCACTCACAGGCTGCGGGATTTACATGAGACAGTACCATTCACACGCATGCAGCATGGGCATGAGTGGTACCATCTCATGTAAAAAGGGCCAATGAGTCTCCTGAATCTCCACCTCATCTCCAACAGTGGCTACCTTCACTAGCTTCACGGACGTACACAACAGATCATAGTGGAATGATCTATTCCCTGCTATTTACTCCCAGCTCTTAACAATCAGTGGTTACATTCACTGACCAACTTGACTAATAGCTATTTATAGACCTATCCTCCAAGAACGTATCCAATACTTGTTTAAACGCAGCTATGCTTTTGGTCTTAACAACATCCTCTAGCAACAAGTTCTGCAAGCTAATTGTACATTGGAGTAAAAAAGTACTTCCCTTTTGTTTGTTTTAAATCTGCTACCAGTTATTTTCATAGAGTGTCCCCTAGTCTGAGGATTGGTTGAAAGGCTAAATAACCACTCTTTATATGCTTGTTTTGCGTAAACAGGCAAATGCAAATTGCCTTCTGACAAAGTTGCAAGACCTGACTCTTCTGCCAGGCCTTTGGCGGTGAGGAGGGGGCGGGTGGGATGGGTTAGCGGGAATGGGTTGGGGTTTTGTACTGGTGTTTGTATATTTTCAGCTCTGTTTTTATGGCTTTTGGGGGGTATTTACATTGATGTGTTTATCTTTGTATTTTGTTTTTTGCTGTAGGCTGCCCCGAGTCACCTTTGTGTGAGAGGGGCAGGGTAGAAGCCCTTTTAATAAATAAATAAACAAATAAAATAAAATTTATGCAAATGATGTCCTGCATTTGGGTGTCATAATCCCTCATTTAAGAAACCAGAGGTCAAGAGGATTTTTGTTGCTAATAAAGGAGGGCAGAACAATCCACTATTTTTGGAATACAAGAGCTGGGAATGGAAGTTGCTGGTTGTGATAGTTGTCTCCCTCCCCCTTTTAATTAACACCCCTTGGTGGAGCAGGAGTGTATTGTACGGTCTTTCTAGGACTATAATCTTCCACTAGGACGACTCGTTTCAACTTCTCAAGCTCTTCAGGAACCCAAGACTTAACTACAATGGAGAGATTTGTAACAATGAGCCACAAACCTCACCAGTGATAGTAAACCTCTGTCCCTTCAGGACAAAATGAAAAACCCATGTCCACAACTTAACCTACTCACAACAGTGTAATTAATTAAAGACAAGGAACATTCATTATATTCATCATAATGTTCAGTATGGCATTGCCTAAGAACCAAACAAACCCCACAGCCCCATTGTGCTAGGCACTGTACAGAGCCTGCAAAGCACTTACAGTCTGAATAGACAAGACATGGTAGGGCGAGGGGGGAAATGCACATGGAGTAAATGGGGCTTGTTACCTTGTAGTGCTTTGAGTATCAGGGCTTGAGTAGCATAGAATTGAATATTTATGCTGCTGGCTGGCAAAAATCATATTAGTTCTGAGGGGTGTGTGTGTGTTTGGGGGGAGGCAGAACTAGTGCATGTAGTATTGCTTTGTTCTTAGGGCAGGGAGGGAAGAGGAGGCTAGAAAGAAGGGTGTGGAGGAACGAGGAACAGTGGAAGGTATTAATGGGTGTAGCACAAGAATTCAGTCTGCACATTTCAGAAAATGTTCAGAATTGGTAGGAAATAAATACAGGTGACGTGAGTTTATTTGAAAGTGTCTACAACTCTGGGCCAGAGAGGTGCTTCGGAGAGGAAAGGTTGTTAGCTCTTTCAATTTTACTGTGAGTCTTAATCTCATAATGAAAGTTGTACAACCTCAGCTTTTCCGTTCTATTTTGAAATAGCAAGCCTGTAGACCCCTAGGTTGTAGAGGAAAAGCTTGAAAACGTAACTGTAATGCAGCCCAAAGGTTAAGATATCAACCTACAAAAGGAACTTAACTTTAATTTTTCAGTAAATATCTTATGATCCTAGGTTGGTTTAATGATTTTTGGAAGGCCTGGTTTGTGAATTTTGAACATGTAGGATTGCCCACTGGAGTGAAGTAGCCTCAATTGTTGGACCCATCTTTCCTTTATCCCCTTTAGTGACATTGTCCCTGTCTTGGCTAGAATTTTTCTGCTCCTGAGGCTCCTTCAAAAGTATCCCTACCCCTACCCCAGGCCTGAGGGGAAGGAAGAAAAGGTTAAAAGTTTTTTATTATCATCTTTACAGCATCAGCAATGCAACTGGCACTGAACAATAGTTGGAGACAGATGATCCCTGTCCTGAGGGGCTTACAATCTAGGATGACCAAAAATAGGGCAACAAGGGAGAGAGAAACAAAAGGCGATACATTCATGAAGTTGCGAAGTAGCAGGTACACGTTTTAATTTAGTTACAGGAGAGATGACTTGACTGAAAGGGCAGCAGAAGGAGCATTAATGAGCAGTCTCTGGGGAGGAGAACTAAGGGGAAGCTTGATGAAAGAGGTAGGTTTTAGGAGGGATTTAAGGGTAGGAGTTCCAGGAAGAAGGAGCAGCACAAGAGAAGGGGGATGGGACTGTGTGGTATCACCCTATACAATATTTCCTCTTGTCACGGTTAAGCAGATTTAAATGGTGCATTTTTCTAACCAATTGTAAACCTGCATGCAGTATTCTGTTCTATATAGGCATTTCTGTGCAAAAACTTTGCCAAGGACAGTAAAGAAATCAGTAGGGCTCTGTTCTTTCTCCTCTGGTAATACTTGCTTGTTTCCTCCTGAGGTGATGACTAAAGAGCCGGGTGCCACCCCTAACTCATTCAGCAGTTAAGTATCTCTCTGACAGGGCCCCAGGAACCGGTTATGCAGGTCTGTGGTTCTTCCCAGTGCTGCTTTTATTACATTTCAGTCATTTTAACCTAGAGCTTAAGCGCAGCACTTCCCCTGCCTTGTTCTTCCTCCGCACAATAGAGCTTCATACCTAGCACCAGCATGGCAAAAAAAAAAGGCATGCAACACCCAAAGACTAAGCATGTATTCCCGCGTGCTTCCTTCTCTCTCTTCCTTAGGCGAAACTCCCGACCAGCTCTCCTGGTTTCAGGTGTAAGCCTAGACAAGCCGAGTGGGATGATGGGTAATGTAGTTTGTCTCCTTGCAAACTCTATTTCAGCAGACAGTGCAAAGCATCGCTAGGACTACGAGTCCCAGAGGGCAGTGCTCACACGCCCCGTGGGACAATCGTACAAGGTATGTGCTGCTAAGCAGCTCGGTAACTCTGTTACAATCGTCTTCTTGAAAGGTAGCGCGGAAAGAGAAGCCCCTTGAAACCTAATAAACAATGGCGTAGCTCGTGCCTGACTATTGGCTACTCCTTTCCAAGACAGTAAGTGTTTTAAAATGTTTTAACTTTAAATATTTGCTGGGTGCTTAGGATAGTGGCTTATGGGGGGGAGAGAGGGCGGGCGTAGAGTAACCGAGAGAGATGGCTTGGGAGGGTGGTCCAGTGGTTAGGGTAGGGTGTGAACCTGGGACGTGCAAAACCTGGCTTTGCTTCCCTGCTCCCTCCCAAACTTCCTCCTGCTCTCGAGCAAGGCATATAAGTCGCTCCGAGTTGCCCATGTGGGCAAGAGGAAGAGGAAGAGGTTGAGAAATATAACAAAATAAATAAATATAGAGCCTGGTTTCCCCAGGCGAATTGCATTTTGAGTGTCCCTATCTGTCCCTCCTCTCAGGCAGCCTTTGAAAAGTACTGGGCACCCAGCAGTTCCCATTGTGCCACTTGCTGACAGGTTTCACAGCAGCTCTTGAAAAGCTGGCCAAGCGGGACACGCTGGGACCTCAGTCCTTTTGAAAATCTAGCCCTGCTTCAGAGACAATTGAGTTTAAACTTTATATGATAGTATGGCCGTTTGGGCATGACTGCAAAGTTACCCCCCAGGGTAATGTATGTTTGTTGTGGAGGGAGGGTTCACATGACTTCCAACTTAGTAGTGCTTCCACACAGCTGCCCTGGGGCAAACGTTTCACACGAGCAAGAATAGCAAGGCTACCAGAGCAAGGCTTGGGCCCATGGGGAGGTAGATCATTACCTAGTCCTTGAAGTCTCGCTGTCTGGTGCTTTCCTAGAATCCGCTTTAAATTAAGGCCCACTGACTAGGGTGGCTGTTAGTGACTCCAGGCTTGTTGGGGCAGAGTCTCCCAGACCTACTCTCTGGCTCTCCCTTCCCATCTTATCTCTTCCTTAAGCTTTACTACAGGTGGCTGAAGTACAACATGGGAACGCAGCATGTAACAGAGGCACTTTTCACACAGACACTAACACTGATAAAATGGGTGTTACATTTTATTATACATGTTGCAGGGCACCCAAAGAGCACACCTGCAGTCCTGCGACATGTATAATAAAATGTAACACCCATTTTATCAGTGTTAGAGTGTCTGTGTGAAAAGGGCCAGAGTTGCTCCCATCTGTCTAGGACCGACCTGGTGCATGGAGAGCTGAGCTTCTTACGTGAAGTCTGGTTTGGTGGGGTGGAACTAAGCACAGCACTCGTGCACCTTTCCTTAGCAGCTTTGGCCCCCACAGTTGCTACAGCTCTAGCACTGACTGGATTAGATGTAGATGTAGATGTAGTGAGGGTGGGGTAAGGTCTGCCCCTGATGAACAGGGTGGCATTCTCCTCACCTGGCAACAAGCAGTATTTGCTCTCAGGTAAGGACCATTCTGGGGAGTA
The DNA here is from genome assembly GCA_003113815.1 of Sphenodon punctatus. Classification (NCBI taxonomy): domain Eukaryota; kingdom Metazoa; phylum Chordata; class Lepidosauria; order Sphenodontia; family Sphenodontidae; genus Sphenodon; species Sphenodon punctatus. The sequence continues at coordinate 4,482,702 of QEPC01015050.1, forward strand.
GAAATGAGCATTTGTTGCCTATACAGCATAAGGTAGAGGTTGAGAGAGCCCACTGTCGTCCACGCTGATAGCAGGCTAAATATTTGAAAGATTGTGAAGTGCTCAGACACAGCAGAGATGGGATTTAGGGGAGTACCTATTTGGCTTATGAAACTGCACTGTTAGGTTAAGAGAGGTCTGTCTTTTTTGTTAGATTCATCATGTCCTACCATTACTCATTAGTTAACTGTCTAACAGTCTGATCCAAAGTCCACTGAAGTCTTCTGGAGTCTTTCTTCAGATTTGACTGGGCTTTGGATCAGGCTGTCCTTTGGTGACTCCAATCTTGAAAGGTGCCGAGCACTTTAAAAATCATACTGAGCAAGATTTGAGACTGCGTTGTACATCCCAAGAGCCGCAAATTGACGACATTAGGGAATACTATCCAAGTGTTTATGTAACATGGCACCTGTAACTTGTCCATTGCACTGAATATCAGAATTAATAAGTGATCAAAAGCAAGATGGACTCTTTATGAAGTTATGACTTCGATGCTTCACTTATAACAGTGGGAGAACCTGAGGTAGTGGAGGACACAACTTGTCTGATTTCATGGGATCAATTTCAGGGGGTGTCGCCCACTGATGCGGCTGGTGTCCTTGCAGCTGTAAGGGCCACCTGTTGTGAATTAGATCCATGCCCATCCTGGCTGGTTAAGGCCTGCCGGGAGATATTAGGGCCATTGCTGGCAGGGGTTGTGAATGCCTCCCTTAGGGGAGGGCAGGGTGCCGAGCCGCCTCAAAGAGGCAATGGTATGGCCCCTGCTCAAAAAACCATCTCTTGACATTTACTTCCCGGGCAGCTATCGACCAGTCTCTAACCTTCCCTTTTTAGGGAAGGCTATTGAATGGGTGGTGGTTAAGAAGCTTCAGGGGCATCTGGATCGGATCCGTTTTCTTGATCCCTCGCAGTCTGGCTTTCGTCCTGGGTTTGGCACGGAGACTGCACTTGTGGCTTTGGTTGACGACCTGTGCTGTGAATTAGATCAGGGCAGATCTTCTATGTTAATTTTATTAGATCTGTCGGCTGCATTTGATACCGTTGATCACGAGATGTTGGTGACTCTGTTGTGGGACCAGACTGGGGTGGGCAGAATTGTTCTTGAATGGTTCCGCTCGTTCCTGGCCTGGAGAACTCAGCAGGTGGTTCTCCAGGAATGTACTTCATCTCCCTGGGACCTCGCATGTGGAGTCCCGCAGGGTTCTATTCCGTCCCCCCTCCTGTTCAACATGTATATGCAGCCTTTGGGCGAGGTCGTGAGAGAGTTCGGCGTGTGTTGTCATCAGTACGTCGATGACACACAACTCTACCTCTCTTTTTTCTGCAGACCCAGCAGTCTCGGTGCTCACCGAGACTGGTGCCTGTGGGGGACTGGATGAGGGTGAGTCGTCTGAAGTTGAATCCCGACAAGACAGAGGTGATGTTGGTGGGTAGGGCCAGGGTGGTGGTGGCTCCCATCATTGATGGGGTTTGCCGCCCTTTGGCCACACAGGGCTGTAGTCTGGGGGTGCTCCTCAACCCACAGCTCTGTCTGGATCTCCAGGTGGAGGCTGTGGCGAGGGGAGCATTTTGCCAGTTACATCTGGTACGACAGCTGTGGCTGTACGACTTGGACTCATATCTGGCCACCATCTTCCATGCTTTTATTACCTCTCGATTAGACTACCGTAACACACTCTACGTGGGGCTGCCCTTGGGGACGGTCCGGAGGTTGCAGCTGGTGCAGAATGCGGCAACCCATCTCTTTGCCATGAGCACGTTACACCGGTGCTCCATTCTCTGCACTGGCTGCCTATTATCTTCCAGCCCAATTCAAGGTGGTGGTAATGACCTACAAAGCCCTAAATGGCCTGGGCCTGGCTTACCTGCGGGACCACCTCATGCCCCGGATCGTATTGTGGCCCCTGCGGTTGGCTGTGGACACCCAACTCGAAGTTCCCCAGGTTTCCCGGGTGGCGACGATGGGGAGGGCATTCTTGGTGGCTGCTCCTAGGCTGTGGAATTCCCTCACGATGGAGGCCCACTTGGCCCTGGACCTCCCCTCTTTCTGAAGACAGTGTAAGACCTGGCTGTTCCACCAGGCCTTTGGAGAGGGAGACGGGTAGGGTGGTGGTGGGTTTGCCTTTTGTATATTTTTAGCATTTTAATGACTTAAATTGTATATTGTGTGTTTCTTTTATTGTTGTTAGTGTTGTTACTGTTGTAAGCTGCCCCGAGCTGCTCTGTGACCGGGAGGGTGTGGGGTAAAAGATTAGCTAAGTAAATAAATAAATATGGTTCATGGGCCCTAAAGTAAAATGGCCAGAATCCTATGCAATGATAACCATTTGTCAAAGACATACTTGCATTTTTCAAAGGACTGGATTGTCATCATTCATGGGTTTATTATGAATGTCTTGATTATTTTACAAATATTAGAGCTGATTAAAATGTAGAATTGGCTTTAAAAATGCCCAGCTCCTAGAGTCAGGTGATTCCATGATAATTGCAGCTTTCATTTTAAGTTGATTCAATTTTTAGCTCTCTGGGTTACAAAGAAAATGTGGACTCATTTTCTTGTTGTCAAAAGAAGATAACGAAAAGGATCTCCAAATTATTTTTAAAATGACATTTTAAAAACATATGACTTTTGAACATTCACACTCTAATCCTGACGTACAAAATTAATGGTGCTCTGTGGGCATAATATTTTCAGGACTGGAGTCCTACATGCACATTGCAAATACCCCTTGTATTTCCATTGAAGTCAATGGGACTAGACATGTCAAGTGTTCACAGGATCAGACCACTAGAGAGAGCTGGTGTTTTCAAATGAGCAAGGTGATGGGGGCGGACTGTGGCTTCCGCATGGCTCTGCCATGGAGCACCCACGCAGACGGAGTGTGTGGGGAGCAGTTCAAACGGGTGGCTATCAGAGTAGTTATACTGCGGCCATGGTGGCTGCCACCATGCACTTCCCATGCCACGGACCATGGAGGAGGAGAAAGTGTCAGGCTGGCCTTTGCAAGTGACATGTCCAGGGAGTGAGCACTGGGGAACCCATGCTCCTCAGCACTCCTGGCCGGGGATTGTGACTTGCAAAGACTGCTTCCCCCACCCACACCACCTATAAATGGTGGACTTGTCTGCTGACATGGCTGGCTGCCACCATTCACACGGGCAGGGGCTCTGTGGCCAACTGTTGCCGTGCATCCATTTGGCTTGCTCCGCATGGAGCACTCCGGATTTCCCGGTAGTGCTCTGTGAGTGGCCATGAGCGGGTGCTCTGTGGCTTGAGGGAGAACGCATCCAGCTGCTTCACCTTCAGATGGGTGGTTGGATCCGTGGCTCCTGAATGACCATGCAGGGTAGCATCTTGTTTGAAAACACTTGGGGGGGACAAAAAACCCTCACTCTTTTCTGTATTGCTAATATTAGCCTCTCTCAAACAAAAAAAGTAGCATCTCCTGTCCAGACATTTTAAGGAATTTGATAAATGTGGACTTTATTATTATTATTTGTCTGAAGAAGGAAAATATAAAAGCCAAACACCATCAAGAGAAAAGTGAGCAGTAGATGATGATTTCTTTCAAGTCTGTGAACATTGGATAGAGATGGTGAACTTCTTTCAAAACCAGCAAAAATTGGAAAAAATAGTTTGTAATGTATTCCTTTTAAAACCAAACACTGGTTCACTTAACATACTCAATTTTGAAAATATTTGACTATCAGAAGAAAGATTTATTTATTTTTAGAAATTTTCTTTTAATCAGCTCTAATGACCTGTAAAATTTGTTCTTTAAAATTTCCATTTACTATGAAGTGTTTAGCTGCAACATGTTGTATTACTTCTTGTGCGCCAAGATTTTCTAAAGTTCAGTACCGCTATTCAATTGATTTTGAGAAGACAAAATTTTCAATAGTGGAACAGATTAATATCTTTAGCATGTGAGAGGGAACAATATGTCTTAATCAAGGACCCGCCTTCGCTGCATTTCCCCCATTGCTGTAGTGAACACAGGTCCTTGGTCTTAATGTTGATGAGTTCTCTTTATTGATGAGGGGGGATAGCAAAGCCAGAAGCATTGGATCAGGCGCATGTTCACTGCATCTCCCCCATTGCTGCCCATAGGGAAATGCGGTGAACATGGGTCCTCGAGTCAGAATCCATGAAACTGCAGCTCTCAAGAGCTTTTGCTAGTGGAAACATCTTGGGACACTAGTAGGCACACTGCAGAAAGCCCACTGACACAAGCAGTGGTGACAATACTGGGGATGTTAAGTGAGTATTTTCCATGATATCTCTGCAGATTTTCCATGATATCTCTGCAATGCTGGATTTTCTTGAGTTGGTGGGGAACTACCTCATTGTACCAAATTGTGTGGCACTATTTATTCCATGGTGCAGACATCGCTGAAGATTATTGTGTGCCCTTCAGCCAGGTGAATACCAGCCCTAGTATTTACCTTAGCACAACTTAAAATTTGTATTGTGTCATCTGCTGAGATCATCTATATGCAAAGTGTTCCAAGATTGTATTATGCTTAGATGCCTTTCCCCATATTTTAGTAGCTATGTGCAATATGGAATGTGTTACTTTAGAGAAGAAACTAAGTAAAAGCTCTCCTTTACTTCTGAATAATTTGATGAGTCAAATAAGTTCTGGTACAGTTGGATGTTGTCCAACTGCTTTGTCATACATTCTTTTTCCGCCTAAAGTTCTGTATAAACCAGGCTAAAAATGTACTTCTTTGTTCAGAGTCTAGTGTCTTGATGAGATGCTCTATTCTGTTCCATCTTCTTTGCAAATAACTTATTTTCTGTCTTAAACTAAGGACTATCTTAGTCTCTCTCTCTTTGTGACTTTGAAACTAATACTGTAAATGTATTTTATATCTTAAGTAAAGCTAAGTAACTAAGTCTTGAGTCTCTGACTTTATTTCAGCAATCTGTTAAGAAAAAGGTTTCTCTCCTATTGAAGTGGTTAAGTACAGGAGAACCAAAGTAATAAGATCCCGATATTTGGTCCAAACGTTCCGCAGGGCCAAAACAGAAGTCTGCAATTGGCACCTGCAGTAACATTATATTAGTTATTGCAGCAACACCCCTTGGTGTTTAACAGGCTAATTATGTGTTTCATTAAAAGTCCTATTATTGTAATTGTGGTGTCTTTTTAAAAAAAAGTTAAATGCTTTTTCCCAACTTTATCACGGGAAAAGTGAATAGGAATACATAACTGACCTTTTCTATGCCATTTGCTTTGTATGCTATCCTACTTACTCCTCTCTCCACAATAAATGGTAGTCAAACCAAATTCTGTGAGGAGTTACATTATGCTTAACTCTTGCATATGTTCCTGTAGTGGGATTCCATTCTTAAGCTGCAAGGCACAGTGAATGAAGGAACATAAGGAGGTGACATTGTCTAATATCGATAGCAAGGTCTGATGAGGGGGGATAGCAAAGCCAGAAGCATTGGATCAGGCGCATGTTCACTGCATTTCCCCCATTGCTGCCCATAGGGAATTGCGGTGAACATGGGTCCTTGAGTCAGAATCCATGAAACTGCAGCTCTCAAGAGCTTTTGCTAGTGGAAACATCTTGGGACACTAGTAGGCACACTGCAGAAAGCCCACTGACACAAGCAGTGGTGACAATACTGAGGATGTTAAGTGAGTATTTTCCATGATATCTCTGCAGATATAACATATGTTGTGCCCAGGTGGGCCCCTTGGCTTCTTTTACAGCCTCTCCAGATAGAAAGGTTTCCTTTCTTTGTCTCTTTACAGCTTGCTTCTATTTTTCTGTATTGTCTCTACTTCTGCACTAAATTTACTGAAATGAACTTAGTAGTCAAAGGGGGGTTATAGGACTGTTTTATACAGAGTAATAGCTCAGTAACATTTTTCTTATTGGTTTTTATCCACACCTTAATACAGTCTGATGTCTTTTTCACTTTTTTGGATGCACTGCACATTGATCAGACAGCCTTATTAAGGTGTCCATGATAGTGGTTAGATTTTTCCTAAGCGGTTACGGCTAGTTCAGAATCCATCAGTGTCTGAGTAATATAAATGATTCCTTCCAAAAGTGCTTCACTTTGTACTTCTTGACCGTGAATTTGATTGGCGTCTGTGTTTTCCAATTGCCTAGCTTTTTCAGATCCTTCTGGTCCTTCACTGTTCTCCCGAGATGTGCGTGAACTACAATAATGTTGGCAATCAATGGATCTTGCCCTCTCCTTCCTATGACCTCTTAAGTGGTTAAATATGCATAAGAGGTATATGTAGGTGGGGGATTAAGATAAAATGGGACCCTTGGTGAACTACCGGTCACTAGAGCTCATATGGAGGGCAACTAGCAAAGCTTTTTTCATTTTGCTACACATTTGAAATGAACATTTTCAGGACAACTCAAAGTTCCCTTGATGAAGTTTCATCAAGGAGGGGGGAGGAGGAGGGAGGGGAAAAATCACATTTCCCAATGAAAAACAGTTTCATCAGGAATTTCCAACCAATGAGAAATAAATATTTTAAAAAATATTGCATTAGAATTTGCTTTTTGATTCAGAAGGGTCTGTTCTGGGTTAAATTGGTTCAAAATGTTTTGACTGAAACGAGCATCAGTAATGCCTTTCCACTAGGAACTGTGCTGAGACAGTCTACTTTTTTTGCGTAGGCCACAGAACAACTTGCACAACATCTGCGGGGTGTAACATCTTTGAAACAATCCAATGTACACGAGTAGTTTTGCTCTATTAATAACTCTGGCTGCTATTGAGCTGGGCTGGAATCATACCTGCAATCTACATGTGATAGGCTTTCTTTGGGTGTTTTTAGACAAGTGCCTACCCACCCATCATGCATGTTGCAGGGCTGCATAGGGCACCAATGCGGCCCCGTAACATGTATGATGGGTGAGTAATGAGTGGACAGGCGCTTGTTTAAAAACACCCTCTCATTCCCAATCCCCTGAGTTGTATGGTACCTAAGCTCTGGATAGTTGTTTAAGGGTAATAAATCAATTTTTGAATATATATTTGTGTCAGCAGTGTTGAAGCCTGCACTTGGCTGTGTAATTAAGGGGAAGTCAGCTTTATCTGTGCACTAATGATCTAGCAAAAACCTGGCAGAGGAATTCTGTTTTACATAAACTTATGCTGCACTTGGAGATGCAGCATCAAGGAACTGAGACGATGATCTGCATTTTGCCCATCAATACGTGTCACACATCCCATCTCGTTCTGCACCAATCAGGAAGTAATAGGACATCTCAAAAGCGGGTGGCTTCCACAATCCTTGAAGACTTGTTGACAGAGGCCATCGACCGGATGGCTCCCAGGCGTCTGCTTCCCGCGCATAGGCGGCGCAGGGCCCCGTGGTTTATGGATGGCCTGCACCTGCTGAAACAGGAAGGGAGGCAGTTAGAGAAATGGTGGCACTGGACCTGTGCTGAAGCCGACCAATTGCGACATAGAGTTGCTTTGAGAATCTATGCTCTGGCTGTGTGGGCAGCAAAGAAGATTTTCTTTGCTACCTCATATTGTCTGCAAAGTCTCATCCAGTTGAGTTTTTCCAGGTGGTGAAGGGGCTGGTCAGTCTGGCCTCTCTCCGCCTGGAACTGGAGGCTCACTGTGACCATTTTATAGACTTTTTTGCTGACAAAATTGCTCCTGATCACTACTGCTTCGGTGCCGTGTTTGAGGCAGGGGGAGTGTACCTGAGGCTATGAGTGCCCCGCCTTGCCCCATTTTGTAGGATCAGTTTGGATTGATATCGTACTCCGATGCAGTACAGATGCTGGGGACTATGCCGGCCACAACTTGTGAACTTGATCTATGTCCGTCCTGGTTGGTTAAGGCCAGCCGGGAGACATTGGGAGTGTTGCTGGCTTGGGTAGTCAGTGTTTCCCTGGTGGAGGGCAGGGTTGGGAAGTGCCTGAAGGAGGCTGCAGTACAGCCCTTATTCAAGAAGCCATCTCTTGACGTGGATGCCCTGGCCAGCTATCGACCTGTCTCTAACCTTCCTTTTTTAGGGAAGGTTATTGACAGTGGCCAAGCAGCTTCAGGGACATCTGGACCGGATTGGTTTCCTTAATCCTTTGCAGTCAGGATTTTGTCCGGGCTATGGAGATTGCGCTTGTGGCTTTGGTTGACTATCTGCACCGAGAGATGGATCGAGGTAGGTCCACCCTCTTGATTTTGTTAGATCTTTCAGTGGCGTTTGATATGGTGGAACACGAGTAGTTGGTGACACGTCTACGGGACTGTGCCAGGGTGAGGGGGACAGAAGTCAAGGTCAATTGCAGCCAGAATTTATTTCAAACTTGACTGTTTACCATGGCCTGTGTTCTGCATAACATCTGCAAGACCAGTGGGATGGTGTTGGAGAACCCCATGCCAGTGAACTCTGGTGAACAAGTGCCCTTGTCCATGAACCAGCTCCACAGAGTGGAGCAGTGAATTGCAAGAGAGCGAGAGCTGGGATACTTTGTGCTGCCAGGTAAACTGGAATACTCCCAGAAATCTGTGATACTTTTACAAAGATGTTTGATTTAAAGAAATTGTTAAACCCTTTAGGAATATTTCCAGAGTGGCTGTGTGTTTTCCTCTGCGCCATCCAGTCCCACTCCTCATGCTCTTGCCCACCCTTTCCTTTCCCTGTGTTTTCCCTATTGTCATTTGCAGGTGACCACTTGCGTTTCCTGTGCATTCCATATTGACATTCCCAATTTCCTTGCACCTTCCTTCACTTTTCACCCCCCATCCCCCAAAGTGGATTCTCCACAGTCCCCTTTTCCTTCCCTGCGCTTCCACATTCCTTCTCCAACCCCACACCTGTCAGATAATAGGCAGGGACAAGAAAGCCCATTGGGCTCTTGCCACCACCCTCTGGCCTCCCATGCAAGATCAGGCCCAGTGCCTCCAAAACACGGCAAGGAAGCTTTGGGGTATCAAGCTCGCACTTAGGGAAAGTGCTTCCGTCAGGGGGTTCCATTTGCACCCGTTGTGCTGGCAGATCTGTAGCAAGGCAACAAGAAAAGCCATTACTTCTGACAGTGCCACCCTGCCCCAGTGTTTCAGGCCCCTGCTCGTCCAACTTTCAGCACTCCACCTGAAGGGAAGTGGGAAAGTACCCATATGGCTGCTGGGGTGGAATCCCAGCACTGCATGACTTTCCTTGCAGATGCCATTTTGGTTCCCCTCCACTGCCATTTTGGCTTCCTCCGTACCATGCGGAAGGGAATTGGGAATGCGTATCAGGCCTGTAGTGCTTCTGGGGCGGTTACTGTGGCAGAAGAACAGTTTCACACAGTTCTCCTCCTGCTATTCCTCCCATGCAGCTGCCATCTATGATTTCATGCCCAGCTGCCATTTTGGCTTATTCCTCTTGCCCCCCATGGCAGCCCGCCATCCCACCATGATGCCTTCCACCAGCCCATTGGCCAGATCACTGCTGAGGAACCCCACCATTAGCACCATTCTCCCTTCTCCAGTCGCCATTTTGGCTTCCTCCTTCCACTGCAGCCCATGGGCCCACCATGTGCCTTCCCACCTTTTCTTGCGTGTACCTTTCCCATCCTGTGGAGCTGTTTCCCAATGATTTTTCTGCTCCTCCACCACATTCTCCTGGCCACCTCCCAACACAGTAAACAGTAAAGAGCATATAAACAGAAGTCTCTGAGTAAATTTGACGCACACATCCCCTCCCAGATGCATTCACTTACTTTTCTTCTTGGTTAGGGAAAAAATACCAGTGAAAAAAGGCAGGATCTCGACCTGGAACCATGCGAGTCACAGGTGCCCGTGTCTCCATTCACCCATGCTGGTTCTGAGGCAGGTTCAAGCATGGAGGGATGTCTGCCAGCGATTGTGGCTTCCATGCTGGCTGCAGACTTGTGGGTGCAAATTAGCCTGGATTAGCTCCCAAAGTGGGCCCTCAATTTCCGCAGAGTGCTTGGTGGGTTGTGGCAAAGTGTGGGGGGTGAGCTAATGTCTAGTGGCCACCTAATAAATGACGGGATGAACATGCAGTAGGTGTGGGCTAATGTGGGCTAACATCTCGTTTGTTTTAATTCTCAGTCTTGGATTCTTGTCCATTCAGTCCCTGGCCTCATGTTGAGGCTGTCAAAGTTCCTTTTTTATGATGTTAAATTCCTGGCCATTAGGAAGTGGACTGAGACCCCTACTCATTTCACATGGGTTGTTGGAACAGCCATCAGGTGAAATTGAGGAAATCAAAACAGCAACCTAGTTGTGGAAAACTCTTCTCCTGAGCCATCCGGTCCACTCATCAGAGTAACTCTAGATGAATAGTAAAATACCTTTTACTTTGCAACTGTGTAATAGGAAATCAGGCTCCATAGTCTCCAGAGAGAGACATCTATAGCTTATTTACCTCACCTTTAGTAACGGGATAGGTAAAAAATTTTACCTTGGCTTTTTATAATGGGATAGGTACATTTTTTTTTTTTAAGCCAATCTTGTGATGTGGACACGAGTTGGTTATGCAGCATGATCTCGTCTCCTTTTCTGTTGTTGTTTAATAGTACTATTTATTTATTGCCAGCAATGTATCTGGCACTGAACAATTATAATTAGACACGTCTGGTTCCCAGAATGAAGGAGGAATTGTGAGCAGGCAGGCAGGGAAGGAGGATTGTGACAAAAGGACAATAAAGTAAGTCAGAGTGAACCTGCTTCTTCCAAGAGTCTTGACCCTACCCTGTGCAACCAGAAATCTTCCTCCTTCAAAGTGCAGCATAGTAATCCCTCCAATGCTGTTGCCAGGTGATAGCCACATGGAAATTACTTTCCTACAGTTTAAATCATTTCTTCATTCCTTAACACATTAGTTATATGCATGTCTCTGAGTTTGTGTGTGTTCTTTATTGCTGCAACATGTTTTTGGCATTGCCTATGCAATGAAAGTCTGATTCCATTGCAAAACAATGTCATTCTGAGTTTCAAAAATGAAGCAATAAACTTAAATGTAGCCTTTAGGCAAACTGCCTTTATATTTCACTCTCACCATATGGTACAAATTGCAGTTCCACACTTAAATACATTCAGCATGCTCTCTGTAATATTTCTCTGGATGAATTAAGAGTGGTCCAGTAATTTAACTCATCCTTCATTGTTGTGAAAATTTGGTTCTAAAGTGGAGAGGTTGGTTACTGGATTATTTTTTACCCATAGAAAAAGAAATATATAAGAAAGACTGAGATGTTAGAGGAACCAGAAAAAACATTTGGACCGGCCCCTGGTAGAGATTCAGGGAGAAGAGAAACATCCTCTGAATGATTCAGTGGAGGCTGCTGGATCTTCATCTTCTCCTTTTGGAAAGTCAGCTGAAGAAATGGGTACCTTATGAAAGTAGTTAGTTACTTAGCAGGTAGAGATGGGTCAAGGACTTGCAGAAGCTACAAAAGGACAAGTGCAAAAGGGGAGACTGGCATTATCAGGAATGGGCAGAAATGAGAAAAGCCCTTAGCAGTAGAGTCTCAATCCAGAAGTGCAGAAATGAGACCATTAGCCTATGAATATGACAAACTTCTATCTCATGATAGAAAATTGAAATGCTGAGTGTCCCTTGGGGAAAGGCAGTTGTCTAAGGAAATTGTGCCAGAAATGAAATAGACTAGAAAACTGCACGATAGCCCAAAAGACAAATTCTTGTTCTAGAGCAGTTTCTTTCAATTTTACTAAATGAGTTGCAGATTTGGATGAAGGAGTGGATACCATCTCTTCCTCCATTTCAATCTAGATCACAAAGATACATTGCTCCTCAAAGGAAGGTTGCTGTCAAGCAATCTGTGCTCTTCTTCAGCTGACGGGATTCCTGATGGGCAAGACTTTCTGATACACTGATTAACTCGTGTTTCCAGTTCGGGTGGCTAAGGCCATGATCCCTCTGGACTTAATCTAACTGAATCCAGTCGGACCATGGGGAAAATGGTTTGAGGCTCATGGCCTAAGTGAATGCCAAGCTCTTTTGCGGGTGCAATCCTGACCTCACTTAAGTTTGTAGCTCAGCTCTCATTGACTTGAATGGGCAAAGACAGCTGCCTGTGACTCTAAAATGGGGATGACCATATTTACTTCTGTACATGTCTTGCCTACTTTTCTAGCTAGGTTATAAACTCTCTTCAGTACAGTGACTGTTTTTACTTTGGACAGTGTTAGCACAACAGAACTCTATTGTACAACATAAATAATAATTCTAAAACCCCAGAACAACAGTTGGGTTATTTGGGCATTACTATGAAGTAAGTAGTAAATAATAGCTTTAACTGAAGCCTTTAAATAAAGACTGGATGGTTTTCAAAATAATATACGGGGGTGGTGGTGTGTGCAATGCGCATGCGCGAAAGCTAGCCGCACCGAAAACCCGCTCCTCCCGGCGAGCCCGACAAAGCACTCCAAACTTTAAAACAACCTCAAAATAAAATTTAAAAAACCTAAGGACCAGCTTGCTAACCCTCTGGGGTATGGGTCCCGCAAACAAAACGGTAGAGAAAGGACCGATAACTAGATACTACCAGCAAAAGCAGATGGCTGATCCAGCACAAGAAAACACGGTGAGTGCCAAAATGGCAGCTGTGGCCCAGCCTTTTGCCCCAGGGGAACCCGAAGGGGAACAAACCAGCATGGCTGCAATCCTGGATGAAATCAAGGCAACAAGGGCTGAAGCCCCAAAAGATAAACATGAACTAATTGAAACAATTAACAGAGTCAAAGCTACAGTGGAAGAGGGAAGCAAAAAATTAGAAAATATGGGCAAACGCATAGAAACCGCTGAGGAATGCATTTCAGGATTAGAGGATCAAACCCTGAAAGCAGACAGCGAAATAACAAAGCTAAAAGAATCAGTGATCTTTCTACGCTCCAAATATGAAGACCTAGAAAACAGATTAAGGCGCCACAACCTACGCATAATAGGGGTAAAAGAGGGCACAGAGTCAGGAGGGATGCAAGAGCTGCTCAATCAAATTTTTACCTTGAACTTCCCAGAACAGCACCTCCATAATTTAGAAATTGAGAGAGCCCACAGATCCTTGAGACCCAAACCAAAATAAATTGACCCCCCTAGAGCTGCTATTGTCAAATTTTAAAAATTTGACGATAAAGAAACCTTGCTGGCCTTAGCAAGGAACAAAAATCAAAACATGGAATACCAGGGCAATAAACAAGTTACAACCAGACTGTGCACCTGAGACCATGAAAAGGTGAAGAGCCTGGTCAAAATACTTCGCTGAACTAATTGACAGAGATCTAAAGCCTCAATTGCGGCACCCAGCTAAAATGGCCATACTGGTTAACGGACAAAGAAAGATCTTCGAAGACACCATGGATTTAGAAATATTTTTACAAGCCCACAAACCTAGTCAACAGAAGCCTGACTAATATTAAAACAAAACACAGCAGGAGCCAGGAGGGGAATCTCAGGACATGACTTATTCAAGCAAAGCTAACCCAAACATTATTCTTTCCTTCTGGGCACCTGCAAACTCATTTTCAGATAAGTTCCACACTGCTGTTGTGTTGTCCTTTTTTGCCGGCTTATATACTTCATTTTGGTTCTGATCAAAATTTTAAAACTACATATCTTTATGTTAATTCTCATAGAAATGCGCTCAAAAGTAAATGCTGACGGCATAGTGGAGAATGTGTATCCACGTTGACCCTGTATACAACAATTCAGAGAAATCCGGGAGGAGGAGGTGGCGGTGGTGGGAAATAACAAAAAATGACAACCCCCACAAATAATTTCAGTCTTGCAGAAAAAACGAGAACCTACTGTTCCACTGAGCATGAGATGACAATTCTGCTGTTTGTTAATGTTAATGTTTTATGTTGTAAGGTTACTAAGTTGTGCCAAGCATTTTCTAACTCTGCATTATGTATTCTGTAAATCAAGATTGAGAGATGTCCACACTAGGAAAAAGAACGAAAACATTAAGCTAGAGATTGGTATAGGACCAAATACAGATAAACGCCAGCTATCCTAATGGCAGTAGCAGCTGGAAACAAATCCTCCTTGAGATTTCTAACCCTGAATGTCAAGGGCCTCAACCACCCTATAAAATGAAAAAAGGTGGCAAACTTCCTACTAGATCAGGCAGCTGGGTTTTTTTTTTTTCATCCAGGAAACACATCTAATACAAAAAGACCTTCATAGATTTAAAAGCAGACACATAGGAGACATTTATGCCTCTTGTGGGAGAAAAAAAAAAAGTCAGGAGTCCTGATATGTTTCTCAACATCAGTAAACTTCAAACTATCCCAATTAAAGAAAGGCAGGTTCCTATTACTGACGGGAATGCCAAACTCCCAAAAGGTGGCCCTGGTTAATCTATATGCCCCAAATGCAAACACCCACCATTTTTTTTCAAAAATATATACCCATCATTACTCAAAACACTGAAGGCCTGCTAGTCATGTAGGGAGACTTAATTCCCTGTTGTCAGCTCTAGATCACTTCGCATACTCCCTCCTTAAAAACACTCATAAAAACATAACCTCAGTGATAACCCAACACGACCTGATAGACGCCTGGCGATATTTAATCCTATTCACCAGAAACTATACATTTCACTCCAGAGTACACAACACATATTCTAGAATAGATCATATACTGTTAGAAAAGGACTACCTACGCAGATGTTTAAGCTGTGAGGTGACACCTGTCACCTTTTCAGACCACAATGCAATAATTTCTAAATTCGCATGGTTGGTCCCTGAACAAACGGCTTGGCGAACTTGGCAACTTGATAGAGGTCTACTTAAACATCAATGGATAAAGGAACAAATAGCAACAGACCTGAAAGAATACTTTGACCTAAATGTAGGCTCAGTCTCATCCCCACAAACATTATGGGAGGCAGCAAAACCAGTACTAAGGGGCAAATTTATAGCCATTAAGACTGCAATAAATAAAAAGAGAAGGGAAAGAAATGCAGAACTATACAACCAGTTGCAGCAACTGGAAATTGAAAATAGGAGATTCCCCAACAAAAAGATACAAATTGAAATCCAAAAAATGAGTGAAATCGACACACAAAATCACTCCACAATTAAGAAAGATTAAAAACTTTTATTTTAAAAATTGCAGTAAACCAGGGAAAGTCCTAGCACGGATGATAAAAAATAAAAGAAGAAAATTCTTCATTCCAGCGATAAAACTTCCAAGCGGTAAAAACAACAACCAAACAGGAAGAAATACAGGGTGCTTTTGTAGATTTCTACCAGAGGCTTTATACGACATCTAATCCTGACCCTGTAATGATAAAGGAATTCATCAATAAATATAAAATCCCAAAATTCAATCGAGATCAGGCTAGTTTTCTTAATGCCCTCCTATCCACTGAGGAGATTAAACTAACGATAAAAGAACTCATTAAAAACAAAGCATGTGGCCCCGATGGCCTGCCAGCAGAATTTTACCCAAACCTTCAACATCATCTCCCCCCATTTAACAAACCCTTTTAACAATAATATAGAATCACAGAAAATGCCCCCCACATTCTACGGGGCAGTAATTACTCTAATACCATGACGAATGTTGCAATTACCGACCAATATCCCTGCTGAATATTGATTACAAAATCTTTGCAAAAACACTGGCAAACAGACTGATAGCAATTATTGGTGAGGTGATACAATGTGATCAGACAGGCTTCATTCCAAATAGGCTAGGAATTGACAATATCAGAAAAACCGTCAATCTCCTTTTTGCAGCACAAAAGTCAAACGTTCCAACACTAATATTATCGGCTGATGCTGAGAAGGCCTTTGATCGTTTGGAACCGGAGTGCCTATACCTTATCATGGAAAAAAATGGGAATAAAAGAGAATTTTCTACGAGCAATCAAGGCCTTAAACTTATATCCAAACTCTCAATTACTAATAAACGGTAACCTATCCAAAACCTTTTATTTAACCAGAGGCACAAGACAAGGTTGCCTCATCTCCTCTGCTCTTCAATATAACCTTAGAATTATTGGCACGTGCCATACGTCTAGAACAAGAAATACTGGGAATATAAATAGGCTCCACACATCACAAAATCTCCCTATTCGTGGATGATATGCTCGTCTACTTAACACAGCCACAGAAAACTGTTCCAAAGATCCTCCTTCTAATAGAACAATTCAGTAAAATATCCAGATACAAAATCAACTATCATAAATCCCAGGCGCTGCTAATAACAAAAAACAAAGATGACAGATTGGCTATTGAAAAGCAAGTACCATTCACAATAATGAAATCCCAATTCAAATACCTAGGAGTGAATATTACCAGAGATCATGAAAAGCTCTTTAAAGCAAATTTCCCTAGCATACTCAACCAGATTTGCACAGAGGTGGCGACCTGGAGGTGACTCAAAACCTCATGGTTAGGTAACGTTAACCTATTTAAAATGATCACACTACCAAAAATACTATATAAAGCAATGGCCCTGCCAATCCAGTTACCTAAATCCTTCATAAAACAATGCGAGCGCACTCTTTTAGAAACAATCTGGAAAGGGAAAAAACACAGAATCAGCAAAACCATTTTATCTAGGAGAAAAGACAAAGGCGGGATCAACATGCCAGATATAGATTTATACTTTAAAGCAGCATCCCTTAGGGCACTCAAATACTGGTTCCACCCCCTCAGTGAATACAGGCTGGGTAGATATAGAAAGACCACTATTAGCAGCATCTAATTTCCAGAAGCTACTAACCAGTGGAACAATACCCAATGCCAACAAATTATACACCCACCCGTTCGCCCACACAGCCATTCAGCACTGGCACCAGACCTTAAACACATGAAAGTGTCCCGGCTCGCCTCTCCATTCTTCCCTCTAAATACCCAAGAATCAACAGAAAATAAATTAGCCACTGATCTTCATAAAATACTTACCAACTGTAGCATAAAGAGAGTGGAGCAACTATTCCAGGGAGAAGAATTTATCTCAATCCAAGAAGTAGAGGGCAAAACAAAAATTGATGTCTTTCAATATTTGCAACTAAAAAACCTATATATGGATAGAGAAAAAATCCAGTGTTACTATAGACCCACCATTGATATTGAAAGAATTGTATTTAACCATTCACCAAACACAGGAATGATTGCAAGGATCTATGGAGCATTGGTCCGGATCGGGACAAATAAGCAAACCCCCTATATCGAAAAGTGGGGGAAAGACCTAGGGGAAAAATATTGATAAACTAGGGAGACCTGATTTGGCAACACATGCACAATTGTGCAAGCTCTCTGGAAATGAAAGAACCCCAAATAAAAGTAACGTTGAGATACTACCTTACCCCCCAACACCCAATAAAAGCAATGTCCAGTTCCGATCCTGGTCTATGTTGGCGTGAATGTGGTGAATGGGGTACCTATCTCCACTGCTGGTGGGACTGTCCTCGGAAACAGCCCTTCTGGCACATAATTTGGGACTACATGAAAAAAGCTACAGGACTAATAATACCATTCTGGGCAGAAACCGCTCTACTGGGAATCTATCCAAATATACCACTAATGACTTACCATCAAGACACCTGTAAACTAATGGCTTTAGCCGGAATTAACATAATAGCCCGAAACTGGAAAAATGCGAGACACATCTCAGAAACAGAACTGAACTAAAATGTATGTGATATATGTATCCAGTGGAAAAAATCTCAGCAAACCTGGAGGACAAATCCAAAAAATTCAGAACAAGATGGTATACCTGCATAGAAGTCATCCAAGGCCACACGCTAACAGAGGACTCAAAGACATATTTAGTGGACTACTCAATATTTTATTTATTTATTTAAAACTTGTATCCCAACCCTCCTGCCCAAAAGCAGCTCGGGGCGGCGAACAACGCAAAAGATTTAACAATAAAACATTTAAAAACAAATCAACAAATTTTAAAACAAATCCTAAAACTCACCCTCCCTCCCTCCCAAACCCTACCCCCACCCCCCTCGCCAAAGCCTGGTGGAACAGCCAGGTCTTACACACACGTCAAAATGACAGGAGGGTGGGGGCCAACCGAGCCTCCTCTGGGAGTGAATTCCACAGCACGGGGGCAGCCACCGAAAAAGATCTCACATCAGTGGCCACCCATCTCACCTGGGGAACCTCCAAAAGGGCCCCCATGGATGATATCAGAGGTTGCACGGGCACATGGGGAGTGAGGTGATCCCACAGATAGGCAGGGTCCAGGCTGTGAAGGGCTTTAAAGGTCAAAACCAGCACCTTGAACCTAGCCCAGTGCTTTATAGGCAGCCAGTGCAGAGCCCAGAGCACAGGTGTCATGTGCTCCCTGCGGCCTGCTCCAGTAAGGAGACGGACCGCGGAATTCTGCACCAGCTGCAGCCTCTGGACCAACTTCTCGGGCAGCCCCATGTAGCATGCGCTGTAGTAATCCAGCCTCGAGGTGATGAAGGCATGGATGACAGTGGCAAGGTCAGAGTCTGAGAGAGATGGCCGAAGCCGCCGGACAAGATGTAACTACCGAAACGCACTCCCCACCACAGCCATAACCTGAGATTCCAAGCTGAGCCGTGAATC
>QEPC01015050.1:4527331-4543091 GCA_003113815.1 Sphenodon punctatus
GGGCTGAGCCGCCGCGCTCCACGATCCGCTGCCGGCTGTGGCTCCATCGGATCCGCCCCGGCTGCCGGCCAGGCACCTTGCCCGATCCCTGCCCGCTGCCTCCCCCCACTCGGCTCGGCTGGCTGTCCCCTGCGAGCGCCCACGGGAGGGACTCCCCGCCACCAGGGCGGGCGAGCGGGCGGACTGGGTTCCCCTCCGCTCACTGCAGAGACCCAGAGCGGGGAGGGGAGCGATCAGCTGCTGCTGCTGCCCGCCCGCCCGTTCCTTGGGCTTCCAGCCCGGCCCGCCCAGAGAAGAGGCCCTCGAGCTGCCTTGGAGCAGGGGCTGCTGCGCTGTCCCCCCCCCAACTTACTCTCTGGCTGCCCTGGAAGGCGATCACGGGTCGGCGGGTCCCTGCAGAGAGACAGACACGGGGTAAGGGACATTCTGCCCAAATCCCGGTAGCGAGGCAGGACAGCAGCTGCTCTACTGAGCATGTGCGAGCCAGCAGGACCGTGCTGTATTTTGCTGGGGTTCAGCTGCTCTACTGCGCATGTGCAAACCAGCAGAAATTATTTTTTGATCACTAATAACTTGGTTTTATTTATTTTTATTTAATATAGTTATATCCTGCTCCTCCTGAAAACAGCTCGACTGCATCAATCAGTATCATATTTCAAAAGTGCTTGTTGTTGATCTCATTCTCCAAGCCTGTGAAGTTTGGGGGCTCAACTCATCCAGGGGGAGGAGATATTGATGATTCAAATACGTGAGGGTGGTGTGCATTTTGACCATAACCAATTAACGTTTAAGCAGTTATAACATTTTATTTTCCTAATGGATCATTTTCAAACTTTGTGGATATGATGGTCCACACAACTTACAGCCATGGTTAAATTTTCAGAAATGTAGGTCAAGTGGTTTCCTCAAAATCAGGGCTTCAGCAGTCCCCTGTTTATAATGAACAGTGGCTGTGCATTTAAGTTTCAGGCAGCTGCCTGAACATTTTAAATAAAATGTCTACCCTTTCTCTTTAAGATAACTTTTAAAATGCAAACCATGTGGAAATGATGCAATGATGTTTGCCTTAGGCGGCATTTAGACGTGCGTTTAAATGGCACGGCCGCGGCATCGTGCGATTTAAAGCACCGCGCACTTCCGGGTTGGTGTGAATGCACCGAGTGCGCACATTTCTGCCTAACCCAAACTGTTGGAGTGCGGTTTGATAAGCTGCTCGGAGCAGCTTTTCAAACCACACACCAACAGTTCGGGTTAGGCGGAAATGTTGCATTCACACCAACCCAGAAGTGTGCGGTGCTTTAAATCGCACGATGCCGCAGCGGCAGTTGTGCGATTTAAAGCACGTCTGATTGCGCCCTTAGTCTGCAGAAACCCTGCCACTGAGCAAAATGTTAAATGCCCCCATCCTCCTTTATGGGTATGTTAAATCATCCTCAGTAGGCTTCAGAATTATGCAACACATTAACTATATTACTCCTGGTCATATGAGGAAATACATCATGAAAATGAGAGTGTCCATTATTACAGAAACTGATATTGTAGTAGCTGATAGTGACATCTAGCTGTTCCAGGGACTACTGAAATTAGGAAAGTGGAATTGTAATCCTTGTCTCCTCCAAAGCTTCCTTTGCCTTTGCTCAAAATGAGGTAGGAAAGTCAAGATACTTTCTCTTTCATATAGTAGAGTGCTATTGTCTTGCCTTTTACACATGGTATTGCCTGGTGTAATGCTTCCTTGTTCATTTAAGTGGCAAACACATACCGACAGTTGTGGTGTTCATGCCCCACTATGTGTTTTCTACCCAATTGCTTCAATGAGGAACAGCTCCTTGCCCGTAGCTGATGATATGTCTGAGCACCAGGGGACAGGGCTTACCTGGAACCTGGGAGAAGGGGTGGCAGCAAAGCGTGGGCCACCACTGCCACAGTTGGGACCTGCCACCATTGCTGCTCCTTCTTCCTCCTATCAGGTACCTTTTGGGCTTCAAGCCCAGTATAGGAAACATGGAATGGATTTTCCCCATGATTCCTGGTATATCGATGACATCCAATGACTCGCTCACTGGTTAGCTCACCTTGGTAGGTAACCTTATTCATATCTCAAGTTTGAAAAATTCCTTATTCAAATTTCCTGCTCAGTCCACAATGTTGACATCATATCAGTAGAATAATTCTTTGTTCCACTAAACATCATTCTTTCTTTCCATAACTCCCCTTTTACTTGTGTTTACAGGAAATTGAACATTCAGTTCACATTTCTTCTGTATATGACCTATTCTGTCCAGACAGAAACATCAGCCCTTTCCTTCTTCTGCACAGTATAGTTCCCATCTCTCTGACTCCCTTGCATGTCAGTCATGCTTGTATTGTGTAAACTCTCCCTTTCTCTTTTCTCCCTGGCCAATGGTGTGCTTAAATCACAGGACTGTTTCAGTGCTTTATAAATCTCAGTGAGCCTTTTTTCAGCAAGGGAGTTCTTAGTCTTGAAGGGAGTATTTTTCCTTTTTGAGTGTTTCCTTTTACAGTCTTAATGCCAGTCTACTGACTGGATGTGAAGGCATCAGGTGGGATATTTTAGGAGCTCTCAAAGGAAGTCTTTGGGGAATGGATTGCACAGTTGCTGTTTTTATTAGCATTATAAACGTTCTGTCTGAGGTAGTGTTGACAGGATGAATATGGCAATATACTCCCACTCTGCAAAAAAGCTTATTCTTTCTCTCCCCAGGCCTTTTATTTTCAGAGGTATGGAATTTACAACAATAAAATACTGTGCATCTGTTTTTGATGTGCCTTTGCAACTTGTATTTGATATTTTCATATCTATTTGCTTATATGCTTGTCACAGGGAGGAAGTGACATACCAATTTTTGTCTGCTATTTTCCTTTGCAAAAAACCAAGCTCTTTTCAGATAAGTATTTTCAAATATGTAAATAAAAACAGTTGTGCGCAGGTTTTTTACGCCACCAATTCTTGGTCAGATTGTGAATCTCTTATGCTCAATAGCCTCTTGATCTACTGTCAATTTATGGTAGACCTCATGCTAGTTTAGTTTCCAATTCTTCCCTCTGTTCCTTCTTACATTTCTTGCCTGTGCAGAGACAGTGGTTTGTTCTACTAGAGTCAGTGGCATAAGCACTGTAAAACAAGGGAAAGTTTTTCATATTGAATAAGGGAAGAGGTGGGGGAACCTCAGGCAAGGGGGGAAATGTGGCTTTTGGATAATTATGTGGCTCCTTTCTAGTCCCTGGGTCTGGTCTCTGGATCCAGTTTCTACCCCCAAGCACTGAAACACAGCTCAGGGGAAAGGGAGTGGATATGAGGACAGATTCATGATCAGGACCCTCCTCTTTCAGAGTGCAGCCCTTTAATCACTCCTATCCCCAACTTCTATGTGGCCCTTGGAATGTGTGTACTAACTTACACAGTGGTCCCTGGGATAGAAAAGCTTCCTCGCATCTGGGATACAGCATGGGAGCCTGAAACTCTGCACTGTACTATGTAGGACTGCCTGGTTGGGCAACAGGCAAACCCTAATGCCCATTATAGTTCGCTGCTTCTGCAAAAAAAATCTGTTCAAGAACAGATTTTTTTACCTGCAGATACAGACAGATACTAGTTAAAAACAAACTAACAAGGATTTAAATTTGTGTTGACAGTCTGCTTTTCCGTATGGTGTTGCTTCATGTAATGTTATGGAAACCGTCAAGACTATACAAAATGTTCTAGCATCACATTTTCATAACCAAACACTTAAGGTATGCAAAGATTCTATAGTATTTACTCAAAGCCACAGCATGCCATGCCATTTCTATACATGTGTCTCAGGTGTGGAGGAGAAAGTGATTTCTCTCTCCCTTCTCCTGTAAGAGGGATCCTTGATCTGTATGCAAACACCACTGGTGCAATCCTCATACAATAAAGCCAGTGGAAACTGAGCTAGTGACGTGAGTGAGGATAGGATTGCACCCTGGGCAGATTGGAGACTGGCCTGCACAGTCCACAATGCTTCATTCCTCACAAACAGAGCTGGCTGTTAGTGCTGCAGCTGAATTTAAACTAGTCATTTGGGTGCCTATGGACCATTCAATTAGGCTATCTTTGTGAGTGGGCAAGAGTGAGTCAGAGCTGACTGACCAGACCTTATCTGGTTCAGAACATATTGCCACTTTGTGTGTGTGTGAGCACAAGTGTCAGTGAGACACCCCGCCCCCCCCAACTGAGCTTTACCTGGTTTGGAACGGGGTGCGAGTCCAGCGCGATGTGTATATTGCCCCTGACTGGACCTCCCCAGTTCAGAACAGTGCGAGAGCCTGTCTGTGAGTGTCTGTTTGTGTCTCAGTGCCCCCTAACTCAGCCTGGGAATATATACCTCTAGAATTTTCCCACCTTTTTCCCTGAGGTGACCCTAGTGTGCCAGTGTCTGCACAAAGCCTGAGGGCCATGTGCAGCCTGCCTTAGCATCACTAGAGGGCTGCGTGCAACTAAACAGGATGTGTGCTGCTTCTTAGTGATGGATCACTTAAAGGTCACATCACTAGGCACATTTAAAACATTATAGTAGTAACAATCTACAACTCAGTTGTATTCCATTTAAACATATAATTGAATAGTCCATATACCCCCAGATGACCAGTTAAACATTGGCTTCAGCACTTGGACAGGGCATGTTCATCTTTTATTTCTTGTTGCTTCTTAAACATGCCTGAGCCCCATCCCTTTATCCTCACACTACCTTCAACTCTTGTTATTTTACTATCCTTCTCTTGATGCTTGGTGCCCTTCACAGTCCTGGCTTCAGAATCATGTTGCTATGTGAAATTCTGAGCTTCCACTTAGGAAAAGAAAGTTCCTCCTAGTCCTCATGATCATCTAGGGGAGCTTGACCACTAAAGGATGGAACAAGTAGAAGATAGGGTGCCCAGATATGTAAACTTTAGAGGACACTTATGAGAAATGCAGGTTGCAGGACTGTATTGGCTCCAATGCAGCCCTGCAACTTGTATTTCTCACAAGTGTCCAGGTCACCCTACTAGAAGACAAAACCCCAAGAAATTGTATATTAAAAAATCATGATTTTAAAGTAAACCTCATTGCTTTTAGTGTGGGACAGGGCTCACATGTGCAGGCATGGGACTGGCAATGCTACAGGCATGTGATTAGTGTCCATGTCAAGCTTGTGAATTTGCAGAGTATTATTATCAACATGATTTAGAAATCCCTCCACTGCCACCCCCCAATTTAACTAATAGCCAACAGCGTTTCATTCAGATGGCTATCAACCAGGTACACCTGGGGCTGATTAACCTAATTGTCCTAACAGGTGGCTTGAGTGATAAAAGTAGCAGTGAAAGCCTTGTGAGGGGGTTGGGGTGTCCCTCGTAGCTCTGGGATGAGTCCTGGTGGATAAAGAGGGGGATGGTGTCGAATTTGTTTGGGAGTAAACCACAGAAGGGAAGAATATCCAGGATTTTGAATTCTCATTTGTTTGCAGCATAGATGGGTGGAAAGATGGGCTTGACCCTGAATCTTTTTTTTACTGAGGACATCCTGTCACAGGAGATACAGCCTTTCGACCCTACTTCAGTTTTACATTTTCGGGGTTATCCCCACAAAGAAAAGAGAGAGAAACTTATTGAAGTGTATGCTTGGATCTTCCTATCTCTAACTGTTGCTAATCATAGGCTGCCAGTGATGGCGGGCTTCAAAAAGTCACAGATCCAGCCTTGTTGTTCAAAGTGTGTCCCTGTGGGACATGCCCCTCTAAGTAGGTTGTTATTTATTTGAATTTATATGCCACTCTAGCCAAAAGTGGTCCAGGGGCAGATCACAATGGTAAAGAACTGTTTTAACCAAAAATAAAATATACATGAAAGCCCCCAAATCCCAGCTCTCTAGACATGATCTCAACCCACCCACCCCCACCTTTCACATGGGGAAGGTCCCAACCCCAAATTCCCATCCAACCTAACCTCACCCAAAACCAGTTCCCAGAATGCACATTTTGAGATTAAAAGCAATTTATAACCCCCCACTTACTGTGCATGATCCCTTCCCAGCCCATATCCCCCTCTCCCAGAAGGGCCATGGTTGTCCCTCCCAGCACCATGCTTCCTTCTTAATTCTCCACCAAAGCAAACATATTCATCTGATATTAAAACAATCCCCCACACAATTACTACTACTTATCTGTCACATGGGGTGACAGAATCCATTCTTGTCCTCCTTGATCTCTCTGCTGCCTTCGATACTGTTGACCACTCACTCTTGCTGGATTCCCTTCACTCCCTTGGCTTTTGTGGCTCTGTCCATAACTGGTTCTCCTCCTACCTCTCTGACCGCTCCTTTAATGTGTCTCTCTCCAACTCCACCTCCTCCTCCTTCCCCCTCTCAGTTGGTGTTCCTCAAGGCTCTGTTCTTGGCCCTCTCCTCTTCTCGATCTATACCTCATCCTTAGGCAAACTCATTGCCTCCCATGGCTTCCAATACCACCTCTATGCTGATGACACTCAACTCTATCTCTCTACTCCCTCTCTCTCTCCCTCTGTTCAAGCTCGTCTCATCAACTGTCTCTCTGACATCTCTACCTGGATGTCTCAACGTCAACTCAAACTCAACATGGCTAAAACTGAACTCCTTATCTTCCCCCCTCATCCTTCCTCTCCTTCCTCACTGTCAATAACTATTGATGGAGTCACCATCCTGCCTGTCCCCCAAGCCCGTAGCCTAGGCTTCATCTTTGACTCAGCCCTTTCTTTTAAACCCTACATTGACTCTGTTGCTAAATCCTGTCGCTTCTCCCTCCATAACATTGCTAAGATTCGCCCTTTTCTCTCTGTCTCGTCTGCCAAAACTCTTGTTCATGCTCTGGTCATCTCTCGCCTCGATTACTGTAACCTCCTTCTCACTGGCCTTCCCCGGTCTCACCTTTCTCCCCTCATCTCTGTCCAAAACTCTGCTGCCAGGGTCATCTACCTCGCCAGTCGCTTCGACCATGTGCAGCCCCTCCTCTCTTCGCTTCACTGGCTTCCCCTTCCTGAACGAATCCTGCACAAGCTCCTAGTCTTCACCTATAAAGCTCTTCACAACCTTGCTCCCCCCTACCTCTCTGCACTTATCGCCCTCCATACTCCAGCCCGTGCACTTCGCTCCTCCTCTGTCCCTTCTCTCACCCTTCCACGCCTTCCCTGCTCCCCTAAGCGCCTTCGTCCCTTCTCACTTGCTGCCCCCCATGCCTGGAACTCCCTCCCTGTCCACATCCGCCTTGCCCCCTCCCTTCATACCTTCAAATCTCTCCTTAAAACTCACCTCTTTCGCTCTGCTCTGTCTGACTCTTTATCCTGCTGAGCCACTATTCCTATACCTACGATCGGTTTACCCTTATCCTTGCAACATGGACCTGCCTGCTGTCATTCTCATCGTAACCAAGCCAAGTACGTGCACTTGAGACCTCGCATCTTCATGAATGTTAGACCCCTTGTCTCTCCCTCTGTTCCCCTTCCTAAGTCTCTCCCCCAGCTCCTGTCTCTCAGATTGTAAGCCCTAGGGGCAGGGACCCTGTCTATTTTATTACTTTGTAAAGTGCCAGGTACACTGCTGGCGCTATATAAATGTTTGTTAATAATAATAATAATAATAAAATGGGGTAACCCCCATTTCCACATCCAAAACACATATGGCCCAACCCTCCCACTGTCTTTTCTTATATTTTGTTCATGATTGTGGCACCTCAGCCCTATTTCCCTTACATATTAGGACAAACAGCCATTGACAGGACTAGATTAGATTATAATAGTCCTTTATGGCCAGGGACCCGTGTTCACTGCTGCTCCATTGCTGTAAATGGGTAAAACACATTGAACATGGATCTCTGCTTATGACCTTAAACTCTAGGACCAGGCACTGGTTTTCTAAGTGTAATTCCATTTAGTATAATGGGGTTTCTCTCCTGACATATATCCATTAACAGAGAAGGAAATCAGGGCCAACATCTGATCAAAAGGAGCACAAAAGAAGAGCTGAGCTGAAGAGGGAGAGGATCATAATCTGAAACTGGCAGGGTAATGGAGGAGACAGTTGTGGATTTTCATTTAAGATATTTTTTATTAACCGTAATACGATCTAAAACCCTCTGTATTAATCGGTTTATAAGGTATGATACGCTTCAATTAAATCACAGTTAAAAAGTATAAATATGATTGATTTGAAAACGATTTGCTTGACATAAATTAAATGTTATTGTGATTGGTACAGAAATATATGGTCAACACAAAAGCCTATGGGGTTACTAGAGACTCCAACTTTTACCGGTAAAATCACACCAGTAATCATACTGGTTTGAATTGACCCCCATTTTTGGAACAGAAGATGTACAGAAACTGCAAAAGTAACATTTTCAACTAAGTATTGAACATTACAAGGAATAAATAAACTTGAATTGATTTCCTTGGGTCAGGGACAGCACATTCATATGCAAATGAATAACATCTAGGTAATAACAAGTGTTAACGTGTTCATTTCACCATTCATAAGCAAACAAAGATAAAGTGGGTGATAACTCAACATGCAGACAGCTTGTCTGCATTTCAAGAGCCTAAGTTCTCATGAGCTCTCATCTGTAACGAACAAAACCCAGAGAGTAAAGAGTCTGTAAACGGGAAGGATCGGGCCTTTGGGTGACAAAGGAGTTTCATTGTGGCAGGCAGATTTGAATTAGCCAAAGAGAGAAACTAATTCAAGTGGGCTGCGCGCAAGGGAAACTGAGTCACTCAAACCTGATAAAGTGGGGGTGTGGAACTCCAACCCGTACAGGTTGAAATGACCCCTTTATTCTAATGGGTTGTGGGGGGGAGGGGTTTCAGCACAACCTTGAAAATAAAAAAACATAATTGAAGCGTCACAATATGAAAGGCTTCACTGCTGTGTATAGAATCTAAAGATAAAGCAAAATTGTAAGTTGGTACCCAGGGTTTCCCACTTGGGGTGTAATTGACACCCCCGCCCCCCAATGCACTTGTTTTGAAATTTTTGTGTACACACAAAAAATAGCATGTTATGAAAACAGACACAAATCTACATTGTGTTTGGGGCAAATATGACCCCACAACCCTTGGTGTGTAGTGCTTTCCTTTTCCCAATTCATTCCAACAGGGATCCATTGTAGCCCATTAATGTTCTAGTATTCACTGAATTAAAAAAATTACTGAGGTGGGGGACATGAACCAGTGGGACACAACAGACCCCATATCCTTGAGGAATACATGGACTATGAAGTGGGCCAAAGGTTTGCAAAAAAAAGAGTCTTAGGAATTTTTTGTACAAATTCCAGGGTACCATGAAACCCCATTTACAGATGAGGATTAAATCCTATCTCAAAACAGGAGACATGCTAAAAGTTATTAGATTTTTGGAGCAGCTGGCCCAGGTTAAGCAACAGCACTTGTCTTTAGCTAAACTTAGGTATCCTGCTTAAGTGCTGAATACCGATGGGTTGCTTGAATGGACCCTTAATCTGCAATATGATGCATCTCAGTATAGAGCCAATGTGGTGTAATGGCTAATTGCGCAGTACTTCGACCAGGGCTGGGTGGGTTGGGGAACCCCTGGTTCTAGTCTCACCTTAGCCAGAAACTCACTGGGTGACCTTGGGCCATTCCGATTATTCTCTCAGCCTAACCTATCTCACAGGGTTGTTGTGAGGATAAAAAGCTGTTTTAGTTATATGTAAAGCATCCCAAGTGTCATGGGACACTTTATAAAAATAAATATTATTATTATACTCCAGTCCTTGGCTCCTACTACACATTGCAGGTTTGGGGCTTACTTATCCTTCAGTAGTTTCCCCTTTGTCAAGCAGTACCCTTGCTAATGTACCCTCCTTTTCCCTAGGAGGAAAAAAAGTCTGCCAGCAGAATGACTTCCTTTCGCACTGGAGAAATTTCACGGAGCCGATCAGAAGGCTCTTTGATCGATCTGGATGATGAAATACCTTCCGGAATTTACAATTCCTCAGGTATGTTGTTTTCATTACTAAGAAATTGCTTCTGAAGTTTTTCCTAAAGCAGATGTCCCGTTGGCATCAGTATCACCAATTTATTTATTTATTTAATCCATTTGTATTCTGCCCTTCCCCCTCAAAGGCTCAGGGCAGTGTACAGTATTATATAAAGCATATAAAACATATAAAAACAATTAGAAACCCTAAAAACATCCTCTGGCCTTAAATATAATGTTGCCTAAACGCTGTGGACCTGGTTCTTCATTGTGTGGCATAAAGGGGGCATCCAGGATGCAAATGACCAACCAAGAATTCCTTTAATATAAGGGAGCTCCTTCCTAGGCATTATTATGCCAAGTATCAAATTATACCTCTGTCTCCATAATAAGGAGTTTGTCAAAAGAGGAAAGGGATGAAGGCAAGAACCCTACTTTAGTGGCATGACTTGGAGCGACCCAGCCCTGTAGCGGTGTACAGCGTCCGCGGTAGGTGCAGGTGGGTATGCGCCCATTCCCACAGGTGCGCTCCCACCTCCACCCATCTCTACCCATGGAGTGTTGGACATTGGAGCTCATTGCTCCCTGCATGGGTGATGGGTGGAGGAGGGTAGAGCGCAGGCGCACACACGCATCTCCATGCAGCGAAACTGTGTGAAGATGGGTGGGGGTGTCTCATGTGAAAAGGACCTTAGAGTTACTTTCTTTCCTTTATCCAATGATACTCTGGTGCTTAGGAGAATGTAGCCTAGTTGTTGCACAGTTTGTAAGAATGAATGTAATCTTGGACACAATCCCAGCAGGGAGGGGCAGTGCAAAGGGAAAAGGGATATTCTGGGGAAAAGAAGAGAGAGCTTAAACAGGCAGCTTCATCATTTAAGATGTGAAAAATTGCCACTTTTTGTGGGAGATAGGAAGAGGACGGAAAGATGGAATCCCTTTCAGTCCTGTCACATTCCTCATTTGTGGTCAGAAACCCTGTTTAAGGCATTAGAAGCTGAAGGCACTTAGTTCCTTTCATAGAATGATTGGAACCTCACAGTATATGGCCTTTTTAGTCCTAATATATTGTCTTCACACTCCTTTATTGAGG
The DNA here is from genome assembly GCA_003113815.1 of Sphenodon punctatus. NCBI lineage: Eukaryota > Metazoa > Chordata > Lepidosauria > Sphenodontia > Sphenodontidae > Sphenodon > Sphenodon punctatus. The sequence continues at coordinate 4,538,416 of QEPC01015050.1, forward strand.
ATTGTTTTATACAGACTATACCAAAGGGCACTCATCTATGCTAAATAGATATATTAATAGGTTTTACAGCCAGCAATAAGTAATTCAATCCCAAAGAGTTTTCAAATAAAGTTCCCATTCTGTTCTTCTGCTGTTGTCCCTTGAAAAACAAAGAAAATAAAATTAAAACCATTTTTCATTTTGCTCCAATTTTTTTTTTTTTTTTAAAAAGTTGAAGATACGCCATTGAGAGCTAAAAATGGTTCAGAAGTTAGCTACCTTTAATACGGCAACAAATTCTGCCAAGAGTGAAACAAAATGCAGTTAACAATAACATTCTGCTGTGCACATGCTAGGATGAAAGGGAACCTGGAACAATATTTCCTCCCACTGTCAATAGAGTAAGATGCCATTAATCTATACACAAATCAAACTAATGGGCAAAATGTCAATAGCTCTGATCCTGCGTGTTGAGCATTTTCAAATCCTGATAATATTAGCATTTTCAAATCTTGATATTAGTGGGAGTTGAGGTGATCTTGATACCTGCAGGATTTGCTGAGAGCTAATTTTGTTTATGCTAAATACACTATTTTATTGATTAAATTTTTAATGCTAATATTTCAATGCCAGGTAGCTATTAATGCTTTATATCTTAAATTCAGTATGCTTAAATTCAGAATAATGAGATCTATTAGCAGTGCAGACTTTAACTGAGATGTTGCGAATTGATCCCTATAATGCTGCAGCTGCACCCATTGACTGCTATTGATTTCTACCAGGCATTGTGTTGGCCTTTTTGTGTCCAATAAAAGGGGGATGGATCTAAATGGAGGTAATTGTTTCCATTTTCTTTTTTTTCAAGCAGATGCCAAAAGGAATGAACTGGACTTGCTTATTGATTGGTCTGATTTATTCAAGCAACATACCCACGTTGCTTCCAAGATTAATCCTTTCTGGACTGAGCTGTCTGCATCCAACCCGTTTCTAGATGATGTAGCTCAATCAAGAAATAATGAGAAGAGTAACAACCATGTTTCTATCTTAAAAGAAGACCCCTATCTGCTCTTTAGAGATGCAAAGAACAGGGATTCTTTGGCTTCATCGGGTGATGAACTGGATATTGATAATCTTTTTAGAAAATCTTCAACACGGAGATCTGGGAGATCTAGGAGTGTCTCTGACCTTTTGGACATTGTAGATGCCAAAAGATGTGACGTTGACAGGACAGCACCCTCTGACCAGATCTTACCTTCAGATCGAGAATGGCTTCAGAATGACCGTGAAGCTTACAAGATGGCTTGGTTGAGTCAGCGACAGCTGGCCCGATCTTGTCTGGATTTGAATGTGCTGAGTCAGAGTCCAGGGTGGGCACAAACACAAGCTGCAGACACTCACATAGTATGTAAGGTGGACCATAAAGGTGGCTCAGTGCAGCTCCCTGATTCTGAGATCACTGTTCATGTCCCTGAAAGGCATGTAGCACCTGCAGAATTTCAAGAGGTTGGACTGCGGGCTCTCCTTGAGCCTCTGCCATCACTTAATCATGATCTTTCAAGCACTGTGAGCCCATTGATCGAACTTACACTAAGTAACCTCAACACAATGGAAGCCATTTCGCTAGAAATGAAAATAGCAGCTGAAGTGAAAAAGGATCCTTTCAGCCAAGTGATGACTGAAATTGTGTGCTTATATAGTCTCAGTAAGAAAGGCCCTTTTGAAAAACTACACAACTGTTATGTTTATAAAGACACAATACAAGTGACGCTGACAGACCTAAGTCACCTGATATACGTAGTGGCTGTAGCACAAGCAAACACTGTGCATTCTCCCGCTACAACTGTTTGGGAATACATCCACAGAACCCTTTCAGTTGGAATTTATGGACCCAAACACATTCATCCTTCCTTCACTGCTGTCTTGACAGTTTTTGGTCATAACTACATTCCAGAAAAGCTCACAGTTTGTGACATTAAAAAGGGTGGAAAGAGCATGCCTCCAGTTGTGTTCCAGCTGTGGGGTGAGCACACATTTCTACTTGAGAAGCCACAAGATCTGAGTATCTCTGTGACATCCTGTGACCATGACTTTGAAGTGAAGGTGGAAGATCAGAGCAAAAAAATAGAAGTGCAACAGTTGAAAGCAGGGGAAGTGGCTCATCAGCAATTTCTATTTTCTGTACTAGGCATCAGAAAAATGCACTTGTTTGCTTTCCATGTTCAGATTAATGTCCCAAACAACAACTTGGTAACCCAGTTCTACATTACAACTCCTGAACCAGCTCCAAAGATTGTTGGGTTGCTGAGCAAACCAAACCGCATAGAGAAGCGCAAAGAGATAAAATCTGCTCCTATACTAATGACTGCAATGATTAAATACCCTGTGTTTCAAGATAAGACTGTAAATATTACCAGGTATGGAGTTGCTTTGAAAACTGTCTTGCGTCAAAGTAAGATTGAATACTTACTAGAATATTTTAAAGGTGACACAATAGCACTTCTTGATGAAGATAAGGTAAGGGCCATTGGACAGACTAAAATAAAAGAATGGTATGTGGGAGTACTTAGGAGAAAGGTTGGCCTTGTGCACTGCAAAAATATAAAAGTGATTTCCAAAGAACAAGCAATGGACATCTCTGATACTATGCTCGCAACCAGAAATCTTCTTGAGCAAATTGCATTGCCCTTTAAGAAACTGACCTATATCTATTCATCTGTCTTATCCATGGTATCTGATAAAATTCATGACTGGAAAGCTTTGGCTGAAGTATTGGGATATTCGCATATGTCACTGGATGATTTCAATGAGGTACAAGCAGACAAGGAATCAGAGAGAATTGCATATGTTGTGAAGAAACTGAAGGAAGACTGCCATGCCAACAGAAGCAGAAGGCGATTTCTTTATGAGCTCATTGTTGTAAGTACTGTTCTAGTGGAGCCATTTATTTCATATGGCGGGTTAGTTGGTGCTGTTGATGAATAGAGACTTCAAGCCATAAAATGTGAAGTCACATTTTTAATAATCATAAAGATTAATTCTATTGCTGATAGTAAGTAAATGTAAAGCTTCCTGTAGCCGTAGACAGTCATTAGACTTTGAAATTTTTGTAATGAAACACATGTCTAAATTGAATCCATTGTTCTTTGTATCTAGTAGAACTATGCATTTTTGTTCCCAGGCTCACCTTTTAAAGGTGTTGCATAGGGTTTCCTTTTAAGACAAGGACAGAGAGCACTGAATGAGGTATACCAGATTTTTATATTTACAGTTGTAGGTCCGTTGTATTCTGAATAGATTTCCATGGGATGTCTGGATGCTGTTTGCAATAGAAATATGAAGACACGTTTTACATCTCCTGTTCCAGCAAGGCTTTATTTCTGTAGGGATGTTGGTGTCCTGGGTGGTGGGGAGTTTGCTCCAGATAATTAGCTGAGCCTCTGCCCCTCATCCCCTCCATTCCCCAGCTTCAGTGTTGCCCCCAACCTGCAGACGAAGAGGATTGGGACTGAAAGACCAATGCAAAGTGTGAGGGCATGGAGCCTAAGGTAGAATCAAGCACAATATGTGAGACTGTACATCTTTACTGCTTACATGGCTTGCAAGTTCAGGCAGGAGCCTTAAGGCTCTTGCAAATTCAATCATGCTATAAAAAGCATGGAAATTGTAAGTGAACTTTTGATTATGGAATATATAAACTGTCAAGAAAGCCCAGGGTGAAGGATGACTTAAGGCAGAAGTTTCTAATCTGTGGGTGGTGACTCCAAATAAGATCACTCCATTCTTGGATGAAGTTGTGATATCTATTGATATTTGGTATACTTTGTATGTCTTTGTTGCCAGCTGGGGTTACAGATAATTTAAGTCTCAAAATGGGGACATGAAAACAAACAAGATTGGGAACTGTTCACTTAAGGGCAGTTTTGCTTTAATGTATTATTAATTTATTAACATTTTTACCCTACCCTTCTCCAAAGGCTCAGAGTGGCTTATGAAAAACATAAAATATAATTTTAAAACATTAAAATACAATTTAACTAAGAACACTACCCCACTGCCCCCACAAATGAGATGGTAGCCCACACCCAGTGGGTGTGCACTTGCCCATTTTTTAGGTGTTCGCCCCCACCGGAAACACAGCCCTCACTCATGGCAGGGTCTCAGAGAATGTGGAGCCCACCATGTGGGCGAATGCAGTCTGTGTGCCCATGTGTCTACGTCCCATCACTTAGGTTGTGTGCAGCATCTCCACGTGTACAGGTCTGCTGGCACCATAGAGTCATGGGTGAAAATCCTAGCACATCTGAGGAGTGATGGCTTCCTGCCCCACTCTTTCTCTTAAACTGGCGTTGCTGATGGAGGCTGCTCACAAGCACATGAAGTCAGGGGTGGCTGGTGGGTGTTGAGGTTGGAGGGGCAGTAAGACCGGCCGGTGAGCTGGTGGGCAGAGCCAGGGCAACGGGGGGCGGCATAACCCAGCAGCAAAGAGTTCCAAGGGTTAATGTTGGATGGACATTACATTACTTAATCAAGCAATTTCATTTAGGTTAGGCAAGTTTAAAAACAGGCAGACAACCTTAAACCTCACTTACAAGCAGTTTTAGCAAAGACACACACACGCAGCAGAGGTTAAGAACGCTGCTTCAGAAAGAAGGGACTTCCTGCATGTATGTTGAGGGACCCCAACCCCTGCTTCAGAA